>JARBDR010000017.1:0-27037 GCA_029721355.1 Tegillarca granosa
GAAATTTCACATATAATACAGAAACTAATTCTACTCTAACCGGCTAATAAAAATGGTTTAAAAACGGGTTTGTAGAGAATAAATGTATATCGTGTATGACATGTTTAAATAAGAAATCTTGAATAAAAGATGGTAAATGATAATTACACACTGGGAACATTTGTGAGGACTAAATAATCAAAATGACGTTAAAATTAAAATAAGGATTAAGTAATTCCGGTTTATGATGACGTAAAATGGGGGGGGGATGTGAAATGTTATAATACAAAAAATAAAATGAAAATTGTTGAAATGTAGCCAAAACGTGCAAAGTTACACAACCCCGAGTGTTAACCAGATCTTGACACTCGTGCGTGCACCTGTACGTGTTATTTTATCGATTTTCTCAAGTTTCCGCACGGCCTATATTTCCACCTACATGCAAAGAAATTACATTTCGAAGTACATGTATCAAGAAAAAAGTTGCTTTAAGGCGACATATTTTAACGTTTCATTGTACATGTTTACATTTTTATTTTGGATATCAAATAATAAATAAATAAATAAAGTTGTGTTTGTTAACATTAGTTATTTTTGTCATATAGGAATGCAAAATCGAGGATCCATTACAAGGTTTCAAAAGCATTATATTGGCATGTTGGACTTGTTTCCCCCGGAAGGGACAGTAACGACAAAGTTTTAATATATTTACGTCATTATTTACAGAGGAATTAAGTTCTTGAACGATTTTTGAAATATTTTGACATCATAAACAGAAAAAGTAAAGAAAATGAAAAAATCATTTGTAAATTAGACCGTGTTAGAATTGTTAATTTCTTCGAGAACTTTTTTTAGGATATTTTAATCATTGTAGTAAAAATAGCAAAAAACCGCGAAATCTTGTTAATGACGTCATGTCAACAACGTCATCGAATCTGACGTCATGAACGCAGAACATGAATGGGCCGATAGTATCGGCCCGTGGCACTTTTAAGGGTGTTTTTGTTGCGCCGATACATCGGCCCGTGGCACAGGTCGTAGTAATATTTCTTCGACAAACATAATAATTTTTTTCACAATTTATTTCATTTTTGCCGGGTTTGCCACAGATCTTATAGTATGGTGAATGTCGGGTGGGGCGGGCGGAAAAATAGGGTACTAACATTGTTAACTCAACTCCTCCTACAGTTTTCAACCAATAACCTTGAAACTTCACAGAATGTTATATATATATTGAAGATGTGCACCTGACTTATGGAAATATTCAATATTTTTTCTCATATTTCCAGACTTTGAACTCAGTTTTTTTAGCAAGTTTTTGAACTGGGGGTACTTTCGGAATTTTTCATATTTTTCCAGAACTTTGAAACTTAGTTACTATGTACTTTACAAAAGATGATTACAGATGTGCACCTGACTTCAAATGATGTAGTGAAACCTTAAAGCCATTACATCCTACTGTGTCAGGTTTTAAATTTCAAATCTTAAAAAATGTATTATTATACATATTGGAAAGAAAACTACAAAAATGTTTATGTTCTAAAAGTCATTGGTTATTAGCTACTGAATGAAGTGTGGAAAGCTAGTGCTGTCACCCTGTTGCCTATCTGTCCTGTTCTGTCCATCTCATCCAGTCCATTCTAATGTAAAGTTTCTGGTGCACATTTTTTTTCAATTTACTGTAGCTTTAGAAAATGTTAAAATGATTGAGATTTTCTTGAAACATATATATATATACTTGTTTCATTACTCTTTCATATATATTGTCATTGTGGGACCGATTCCCCATTTTAAATGACTTTCTTTTTTTTTTTTTTTTTTTTTTGGTTTTGTTTTCCATTTTATTAATAATTTATAATATTATGATAATAATTATAATATCACAAATTCTAGACCAAATAATAAAAACGAGACTTATGCGGTTCTACTAAAAATGTTTTCCGGATATTTTCGCTCCAAGCTTCTCCCCTTTTTTATTCACTGGCTATCAAACTAACATCATAGTAACACAACATATTATTTTGTTCTTTAGGGCGGTTACAATCGGGACAAAACCTGTATTATGGTTCTGCTAAAGTAACATGGGATCAACCGATAAACGCCTGGCACAGTGAAGTATCGGACTTTACGTTTGGTGGCAGCAATAACCTTGGTCAAGTTGGTCATTATACCCAGGTATAATTAAGTATTGACTCAGCGAGTGATCAAGGCTTTGCTTATACTTGTTGTGATTTGTCTCGGAGTGGCGTGGTGGGCGTGGCCTGGTGTGTTAAACTTACTTTGCTTTAATATATTTAAAACTATTCTCACATGAATAAGAGAAAAAACTTGAAATTGTGATAATACAAATTTTTAGAAGAAATCATTTCATTCTTACCGTTTTCGAAAACTTTAATATACGTCGTTTAACCCTGCAGGTTTTCGGTATTTATCATTCAGGCAAATGATGTCATACAGTGAGCAACCGAAATTATTCATAATTAAACTGAGATATCAACACGCAGTTTACTACAGACTCATTCCGAACATTTTAAATATATGCAAACGCTGATAAGAAATTACTTATTTTAATGCCAAAGTTGTTGTAAAAATGGTATCGATGTAAATGCACTTTCTGAAATATCAAAATTAATAATGTACATATTTGGACACTAAGACACAAATTATGTATTTTAGGTTGTGTGGGCTAAGTCTACTAAGATTGGATGTGGATACGCTAAATGTGGTTCTGTGTATTATTATGTTTGTAATTATTCTCCACCGTAAGTATACTATGTTCCGTAAATTGTCTTACCCGAGATAAATTTTACCGCCAAAGTTAGTGTCATGTCACCATAATTAATACGGAAATACAGGCTTACACAATGTTTTATGCCCATGCTCAATGAGAGTTCATGTTCGTGTCTCTTCCGGTTTTAATGTCTGCTCTATACCGTTGTTCTGCGAAGCAACTGGTGCCATCATTTTTACTCTGTTTAATATAGAGCTATTTATACTTAAAATCTAAAAGTTCTGTAGTCTGACGGCGATTTGTCGCGTAATTATCGAAATTAAAATAGCTGAAAGACGTCATATCTTTATCAAGCGAATTATACCTTACTTCGCCACAACAAAGGCCCAAATTGTTTAACTATACAATATTGGATAATCATAACATGTGGTCACTTCAATGAAAAAAATTTTGATAATATTTTGACCATATATAACAGATATACATATCGTTTTATTGTTTTCTGACTTGGTGTAAAGTATCCTTGACATATTACAATATTATAATGACATCATATAATCTTTATGTGTGGTTCCTTTTTGTGTATTTTTATCTCTGGTTTTTATCCAGTGTTTTATTAGTTGACACTGTTGTAAACTTTATATTTGTAGAGGTAACTTAGATATTAATAACCCCTACACAAATGGATCGTCATGTTCTCAATGTTCCAGTAATTGCAACAATAACTTATGTGGTAATTATTTTCTATTTATTCGTATAAATTATATACGACAAAAGTGTATTGTAGTAATGAAAAAAAATTGTTTCTGCTTAAAGATTATTTTATTACAGTAGCCTGTGTTAAAAATTAAAAAAAATAATTAATTGAATTTTCATTAAGTGTTAAACCAAACACACACACCCCCCTCTCTCTCTCTCTCTCTCTCTCTCTCTCTCTCTCTCTCTCTCTCTCTCTCTCTCTCTCTCTATCTCTCTCTCTCTTGCCCAGAGTCATTAACTGTAATCTTATCTTTTTTCCGTAAAAGCCTAGAGGTGGTAAGATAACGTTCGTCATATTCGCAACTAAACTTTATACAATTTTTTTATTTTGCCAAGGTGTGTGTGTGTGTGTGTTTGTGTGAATATTTAAGGGTTACTGTTTTGTAGTCATTATTATCCAGGGTAGTTACATTTAGTGGTATATATATATACATTGATTTACTCCTGATTTTTATCTTGCTTCCAAGCTCACTTGGTTATATACGAATCTTGCTGTTTTTATTACAGATTGTGGGGGTTTGGTGTGTTTGAACGGAGGAACTTTGAACTTAAACACGTGTACATGTACCTGCCTAAGTTACCCACATTATGTTGGCAATGACTGTTCACGTAAGTACTTCAAACTTTTTTAAGCAATAAGTAACGGATGTCAATTTCAGTCTCAAAGTTAAAATATAAATACTTATTATACTGAGAAGCCACCTTGTTCAAGTGAAATGAAAGAAATTCGAACCAATGGTATAATTATTCCTGACAGCACGTGATCGATGTGTCAGTATTGGTGGAACGAAAAACATATTATATATATATATATATATATATATATATATATATATATATATATATATATATATATATATATATATATATATCTATATATATATATATATATATATATAATATATATATATTATATATATATGTTATAATTACTAGAAATGTTGGTCGATCTTAAAAACTCGGATGAGCTTTTTCGACTTTAGATAAAGATTATTTGTATTTGTTGTCAAATGTAGATAGATTGACATTAAGCTTACTGATGATAAATGCGGCTTTTGTCTTAATATGACTCTTATATAGTATATGCTAAAATGAACGAGCTCATTAATATTTTTGAATTTATATTGGCCGAGTTATTAGCTAGGGGCCGATCTGATTGACCAAAGGCGTCTTATTTTTTCATGGATGGCCGATTAACTAGGTCAAATATAGAAACGGCAATACTACAATGAGCCTTAAAAGTAACATAATTTAAATAACCATTACAAAATCAATCACATAACTTTATCAAAATTATTATATTATAAGTGTAAATTAATATAATTGTTTGTCTTTTCCTGTTGATATTGTTAGAAATACTTGAGTGTTTTTGGAACATAATGGCCCTCGTAAATTTGAACTACCCAGTTTCTGTAACAAGGATTCTATTGTCATATATGAAGCAAAAAAACAAAAACCAACAGATAGACCAAAGACAACATAAACTACAAATCTTAGTCCTAAATCCACCACGAGGGAACCAATTGTGTATGTTTTTCTTTTGCAGTGAATTGTAGTCTATTACAACAACATCAACTTTGTGGAACAGGTAGTGTTTATATAGCCTCTAACTGTCCAGTGTATTCCAATGTACCATTTGATTGTCCACAGACCTGTAATGTGTGTCCCTGTAAGTATGATAATCCCTAGTCGTCATGGAGGTTCCGTTATCTTCTTTCGGTTGTCCTTTTTGATTATTGTATTTTTTGTTTTGTTACGTACTTGTTATACTTTATTATACTTGATGGTAAATGCTAGCTTATTTTTTTAACTGACGGTTAATGCTAACTTATTTAAACTGATGGTTAATGCTAACTTTTTCTACCTGATGGTTAATGCTAACTTTTTCTACCTGGTGGTTAATGCTTAATTATTTTATCTGATGGTTAATGCTAACTTTTTATACCTGATGGTTAATGCTTACTTGTTGTACCTGATTGTTAATGCTAAATTTTTGTATCTGATAGTTAATGCTTACATATTTTAACTGATGGTAATGGTAACTTTTTGAACCTGATGGTTAATGCTAACTTTTTGTATCTGATAGTTAATGCTTACTTATTTTAACTGATAATTAATGCTTACTTTTTCTACCTGACGGTTAATGCTTACTTTTTCTACCTGACGGATAATGCTTACTTTTTGTACCTGATGGTTAATGCTAACTTTTTTTATTTGATGGTTAATGCTTACTTTTTGTACCTGATGATTAATGCTAACTTTTTGTATATGACGGTTAATGCTTACTTTTTGTACCTGATGGTTTATGCTTACCTTTTGTACCTGATGGTTAATGCCAACTTTTTGTACCTGATGGTTAATACTAAATTTTGTATCTGATGGTTAATGCTAACTTTTTGTTTCTAATTGTTTATGCTAACTTTTGCATCTGATTGTTAATGCTTACTTATTTTAACTGATGGTTAATGCTAACTTTGTGTACTTCATGGTTAATGCTTACATTTTGTCACTGATGATTAATGCTAACTTTTTGTATCGGACGGTTAATGCTTACTTTTTGTACCTGATGATTAATGCTAACTTTTTGTATATGAGGTTAATGCTTACTTTTTGTACCTGATGGTTTATGCTTACCTTTTGTACCTGATGGTTAATGCTAACTTTTTGTACCTGATGGTTCATACTAAATTTTGTATCTGATGGTTAATGCTAACTTTTTGTATCTTATTGTTTATGCTTACTTTTTGCATCTGATTGTTAATGCTTACTTATTTTTACTTATGGTTTATGCTAACTTTGTGTACTTCATGGTTAATGCTTACATTTGGTACCTGATGGTTAATGCCTACTTTTTGTATCTGATGGTTAATGCTTACTTTTTGTTCCTGATGTTAAATGCTTACTTATTTTAACTTATGGTTAATACTAACTTTATGTATCCGATGTTTTATGCTTACTTATTTTAAACTACATATGCACTAAAATCTATAAGAGTAACGGTAATAATAACAGCAAATTACGGGTTTCCAATCGATTTGTCTACCCAGTGCTACTTGATGGCAAAGGATTACTCAAATTTTCCATACGAAAATGCGCGCGCGCACGCGCGCACGTATCTGTGTGTGTGTGTTCGTTGCACTTGTTCATTTATATTGAAGTTTATGAAATCAAATGCAGGAAAACATATTTTCTGTCAAATCAATTTATCTGTAAAACATGATAACAATGACCTAAAATGTACATTTGTTATTAAATCGTAGAATATTTAATAAAGTGTATTTTCTCAGGTGATGTAATTAATGATTTCATAATTTGTTTCAAAGCTCGTTTGACCAGTTTTATATGTTTGTTTACAATATTTTGTTGTAAACATGGGCGTGGTCTCAACAGTACATGTCTCTCAAGACTAAATTCGGAACACCAAGATATTAAAGAACTACTGGAGGAAAAACAAATAAACATTTCAAAATTTACTTTAATTTTTTCTGATTTCCTGAACAAGATATACATAATCATTCCCTACTTTTTCCAGTGCGGTAGAGGGAGTAAATATTAGTAAGAATGTCATGTCAACATCAGAAGAAGCAACTTGAAAACAGCGTAAATGGAATTCGAAGACAGTTTTTCTTTGAAAACTTGTGTATTATATTCATTTTCCATGTATGATTCATAGTTAATCGAACGAGTATTTACACTCAAATCGCGTTGATAATGTCTGTCATCGGCACAACAGACGTGCAGATAGGTGTACCCGGTTTCTAACATAGGTGTAACATAAGTGATCAATGCTCATAATAAAACTTAATATTGCGGACGGATGAACAGTGATTATAATAGTTAAAACGAACTAACGGGCACTAATTATAAAACTCAGTACTTTAAACAGACAAACGGATGTTTAAAACAAACCCAATATATTTAATTGACTAAATATATATTTTTATATGTCAGTTATTTAATTTGTTTTTACTATTTAGATGGTGGAATAGACTTCAATGAACAATCATCAACAACTTCATCAATGCAATCACCAACAACGTCATCAACGCAATCATCGACCCCGTCAACCACGCAATCACCGACCACTTCATCAAGAGTAGGATTATTATTATCATTATTATTATATGGTGTACATGCAACTCAAATAAAAGACAAAATGTTCTCTTATAAAATATTATATACATATCGAAAGTAGTAATGAGTAAAATGGACATTTTAGTTACAGTAGTTATTAATAGATTGACAGATCTAACGTCCCGATCAACAAATACCTCGAGGTCACAAATATAGATAAGATGGCTTAAATATTGACCTTTAAAATGTTCAGGGAATGTGTAATGGAGTGCCGCTCCTGTTGAGACATCGGTTTTAAAGGCGTTTTTACGAATGACCTTACCCATAACCAATTTTAAATGCCAAGTGCAAGGCGAGAGAACAGTCACTACTTATTTCTAAGTCTTGGTCAGACACGGCAAATATTTTAACTCCTACCTCCCACAAACAATCGAACAAACTGAGCTACTAATACAGTATTAAGGGAAAGTAGAACAAGGTTAAATGCATTCTTTCTTTATTTTTCAAGTCTGATTTATTTTGTAGACTTGTGCTCAAAAGTACAGTATCATCAGTGGTCATACAGCGTGTTTGTCTGCATCTGTAAATGTCCAGGAATCAGGTATCTCTCTCTCTCTCTCTCTCTCTCTCTCTCTCTCTCTCTCTCTCTCTCTCTCTCCATATTTGCTTTATCTTTTTCAATACATATCTTTACTGATTCATGTTTTGCATCTAAAATCATTACAAATTGAAATACCTTCATTTTCATTTCAAGGAGAATTGTCCAAGCTACAGTTTAGGTATCATGAACTAATAAATTTGTATTTTAGGTGTAAGCGCAGCAGAACAGACACTGATTATAAATACACATAACAACTATCGAGCTGGTGTAAGTCCTACAGCGGAAGACATGATCAAATTGGTATTTCAGTTAATATATCTATCGTTATTTTAAAATATCTACAATGAACATATGTATATTAATAAAACATGCAATGAAATGAGACTGATGTCAAAGTCAAAAGATAAAGTTTTACCAATTTCACCTTTGTTTGTGCTGGCTGGCAATGATCATAGAGGTGCCTTTACTGTGCCTCACCCTTACTGCCACCGGACATTGTTTTGATTTCATCTTAAGAATAGCATTATTTTTTTGTTTACAAAGCCGTAGTACAATCATTTTTTTCTATTTTAATCTTTGTGTCTGATTATACAGACAAATGCTGTTTTAATCCGCTCATAAGTTTATTTCACTTTTACCAAGGCGGTCCGTTCTAAATGGCAGAGGAAATCGGAGTGTCTAAAGAAAACTGCCAATTTTCGGAAAGCGAGCTAAACCTATCTGCCCGAGGGATTCGAATCTTGGCGAAAAGAGACCCTGTGATCCGTGAGAGACCACTCATCCACCACGACGCGCTTGCGAAACCCTTCCACAATTACCCGGATTACATGAAGAAAACAAACATAGGTCTTCGAAATTGCTGATTGTATTTTTATAGATAGGGGATTAATGTACCGACAAGCTACAAGAAATCAAAAATTTCTATTAATCTGTGCGTTTAAAGTGGGTATGTTTTAGTAGCGACTTTCTATGAATTAATATAACACCAGTTCACAAGCTAATTGACAGGCATTAATCAAAGAAACTGGGCATGTACAAAATTCTGTAGGCACCGTGATTTTAGCATTGTCTAAAATGAATTTTTTTCATTTATTCCTTAATGCTGAAGAAACAATATTTATATTGAACCAAAATATAAACAAAAATTAAAACGATTCTACTTATTGGTTTTCTTTTTCTTTAGACTTGGGATGACGAAGTAGCTTCTATTGCTCAGAAGTGGGCTGATAACTGTGTGACATCACATGATCAAAATTATAACAGGTTTATACCAGGTACGTCATAATAACCGGAAGATAATCAAAAGTAATATGACGGCATGTCATACACGGCATTCAATGCTCATCACTGTAAAAGGCTTATACCTAGAAGCTATAGAATTGTTAATTCTTTAATAATTTCCTGAAAAATAATAATTTTTTTCACAATTCATTTCATTTTTTAGTTTTAGAAAACGCAGCGATGATTGCATCAGAGGTGCAAGCTCGCGGAGCGAGCTCTTTGATATCGTATAGAAAATACCAGTGGTGGTCCTGGTTTTTATTTATTTATTTATTTCATTTAAAATCGCTTAGATACAACTATTCAAGAAATTGCCAACGACAACATAATAGTCACTTTAAAAAATAAATCTTCCTATATGACAATTACAAAAAATTGCAATGCCTATTTGTTCATGAAAATGTTATTTTCTTTTTTTTTTCCTTTTATAAATAATTATAATATTTATAATAATATACTATCACAAATAATACAGCAAATAATAATAAAAACATCCGATGCGGTTCTACTAAACAGGTTTTCCGGATATTTTCGCTCCAAACTTCTCCCCTTTTTTATTCACTGGCTATCCAACTAACATCATAGTAACACAACATATTATTTTGTTCTTTAGGGCGGTTACAATCGGGACAAAACCTGTATTATGGTTCTGCTAAAGTAACATGGGATCAACCGATAAACGCCTGGCACAGTGAAGTATCGGACTTTACGTTTGGTGGCAGCAATAACCTTGGTCAAGTTGGTCATTATACCCAGGTATAATTAAGTATTGACTCAGCGAGTGATCAAGGCTTTGCTTATACTTGTTGTGGTTTGTCTCGGAGTGGCGTGGTGGGCGTGGCCTGGTGTGTTAAACTTACTTTGCTTTAATATATTTAAAACTATTCTCACATGAATAAGAGAAAAAACTTGAAATTGTGATAATACAAATTTTTAGAAGAAATCATTTCATTCTTACCGTTTTCGAAAACTTTAATATATGTCGTTTAACCCTACAGGTTTTCGGTATTTATCATTCAGGCAAATGATGTCATACAGTGAGCAACCGAAATTATTCATAATTAAACTGAGATATCAACACGCAGTTTACTACAGATTCATTCCGAACATTTTAAATATATGCAAACGCTTGATAAGAAATTACTTATTTTAATGCCAAAGTTGTTGTAAAAATGGTATCGATGTAAATGCACTTTCAGAACTATCAAAATTAATAATGTACATATTTGGACACTAAGACACAAATTATGTATTTTAGGTTGTGTGGGCTAAGTCTACTAAGATTGGATGTGGATACGCTAAATGTGGTTCTGTGTATTATTATGTTTGTAATTATTCTCCACCGTAAGTATACTATGTTCCGTAAATTGTCTTACCCGAGATAAATTTTACCGCCAAAGTTAGTGTCATGTCACCATAATTAATACGGAAATACAGGCTTATACAATGTTTTATGCCCATGCTCAATGAGAGTTCATGTTCGTGTATCTTCCGGTTTTAATGTCTGCTCTAAACCGTTGTTCTGCAAAGCAACTGGTGCCATCATTTGTACTCTGTTTAATATAGAGCTTTTTTATACTTAAAATCTAAAAGTTCTGTAGTCTGACGGCGAATGGTCGCGTAATTATCGAAATTAAATTAGTTGAAAGACGTCAATTCGTTATTAAGCGAATTATACGTTAATTCGCCACAATGAAGGCCCGAATTGTTTAACTATACAATATTGGATAATCATAACATGTGGTCACTTCAATGAAAAAAATTTTGATAATATTTTGACCATATATAACAGATATACATATCGTTTTATTGTTTTCTGACTTGGTGTAAAGTATCCTTGACATATTACAATATTATAATGACATCATATAATCTTTATGTGTGGTTCCTTTTTGTGTATTTTTATCTCTGGTTTTTATCCAGTGTTTTATTAGTTGACACTGTTATAAACTTTATATTTGTAGAGGTAACTTAGATATTAATAACCCCTACACAAATGGATCGTCATGTTCTCAATGTTCCAGTAATTGCAACAATAACTTATGTGGTAATTATTTTCTATTTATTCGTATAAATTATAGATACGATAAAAGTGTATTGTAGTAATGAAAAAAAATTCTTTCTGCTTAAAGATTGTTTCATTACAGTAGCCTGTGTTAATTATTAAAAAAATAATTTTTTTCGTTATAACGAGATCCAAATCGCTAACGCTAGACCATTTCTCATTATAACAAAATAGTAATTCGTTATTTCGAAGTACTTTGTCGTTGTAACGATATCTTAAGTTGTTATAATGAGATCGTAAATGGTTATAACGCGATCTTAAGGTAATTGAATTTTCATCAAGTGTTAAACCAGACACACACCCCCTAATTCTCTCTCTCTCTCTCTCTCTCTCTCTCTCTCTCTCTCTCTCTCTCTCTCTCTCTCTCTCTCTCTCTCTTGCCCAGAGTCATTTACTGTAATCTTATCTTTTTTCCGTAAAAGCCTAGAGGTGGTAAGATAACGTTCGTCATATTCGCAACTAAACTTTATACAATTTTTTTTATTTTGCCAAGGTGTGTGTGTGTGTTTGTGTGAATATTTAAGGGTTATTGTTTTGTAGTGATTATTATCCAGGGTAGTTACATTTGGTGGTGTATATATACATTGATTTACTCCTGATTTTTACCTTGCTTCCAAGCTCACTTAGTTTTATACGAATCTTGCTGTTTTTAATACAGATTGTGGGGGTTTGGTGTGTTTGAACGGAGGAACTTTGAACTTAAACACGTGTACATGTACCTGCCTAAGTTACCCACATTATGTTGGCAATGACTGTTCACGTAAGTACTTCAAACTTATTTAAGCAATAAGTAAACGGATGTCAATTTCAGCTTCAAAGTTAAGATATTTATACTTATTATACTGAGAAGCCACCTTGTTCAAGTGAAATGAAAGAAATTCGAACTTGTTGTCAAATGTACAAAGATTGACATTAAGCTTACTGATGATAAATGCGGCTTTTGTCTTAATATGACTCTTATATAGTATATGCTAAAATGAACGAGCTCATTAATATTTTTGAATTTATATTGGCCGAGTTATTAGCTAGATGCCGATCTGATTGACCAAAGGCGTCTTGTTTTTTCAAGGATCGCCGATTAACTAGGTCAAATATAGAAACGGCAATACTACAATGACCCTTAAAAGTAACATAATTTAAATAACCATTACAAAATCAATCACATAATTTTATCAAAATTATTATATGATAAGTGTAAATTAATATAATTGTTTGTCTTTCCCTGTTGATAATGTTACAAATACTTGAGTGTTTTTGGAACATAATGGCCCTCGTAAATTTGAACTACCCAGTTTCTGTAACAAGGATTCTATTGTCATATATGAAGCAAAAAAACAAAAACCGACAGATAGACCAAAGACAACATAAACTACAAATCTTAGTCCTAAATCCACCACGAGGGAACCAATTGTGTATGTTTTTCTTTTGCAGTGAATTGTAGTCTATTACAACAACATCAACTTTGTGGAACAGGTAGTGTTTATATAGCCTCTAACTGTCCAGTGTATTCCAATGTACCATTTGATTGTCCACAGACCTGTAATGTGTGTCCCTGTAAGTATGATAATCCCTAGTCGTCATGGAGGTTCCGTTATCTTCTTTCGGTTTGTCCTTTTTGATTATTGTATTTTTTGTTTTGTTACGTACTTGTTATACTTTATTATACTTGATGGTTAATGTTAGCTTATTATTTTAACTGACGGTTAATGCTAACTTATTTAAACTGATGGTTAATGCTAACTTTTTCTACCTGATGGTTAATGCTAAATTTTTCTACCTGATGGTTAATGCTTAATTATTTTATCTGATGGTTAATGCTAACTTTTTATACCTGATGGTTAATGCTAACTTTTTATACCTGATTGTTAATGCTAAATTTTTGTATCTGATAGTAAATGCTTACATATTTTAACTTGTGGTTAATGCTAACTTTTTCTACCTGACGGTTAATGCTTACTTTTTGAACCTGATGGTTAATGCTAACTTTTTGTATCTGACCGTTAATGCTTACTTTTTGTACCTGATGATTAATGCTAACTTTTTGTATATGACGGTTAATGCTAACTTTTTGTACCTCATGATTTATGCTTACCTTTTGTACCTGATGGTTAATGCTAACTTTTTGTACCTGATGGTTAATACTAAATTTTGTATCTGATGGTTAATGCTAACTTTTTGTATATAATTGTTTATGCTAACTTTTTGCATCTGATTGTTAATGCTTACTTATTTTAACTGATGGTTAATTCTAACTTTGTGTACTTCATGGTTAATGCTCACATTTTGTCACTGATGATTAATGCTAACTTTTTGTATCTGACGGTTAATGCTTACTTTTTGTACCTGATGATTAATGATAACTTTTTGTATATGATGGTTAATGCTTACTTTTTGTACCTGATGGTTTATGCTTACCTTTTGTACCTGATGGTTAATGCTAACTTTTTGTACCTGATGGTTAATACTAAATTTTGTATCTGATGGTTAATGCTAACTTTTTGTATCTTATTGTTTATGCTTACTTTTTGCATCTGATTGTTAATGCTTACTTATTTTTACTTATGGTTAATGCTAACTTTGTGTACTTCATGGTTAATGCTTACATTATGTACCTGATGGTTAATGCTTACTTTTTGTATCTGATGGTTAATGCTTACTTTTTCTTCCTGATGTTAAATGCTTACTTATTTTAACTTATAGTTAATACTAACTTTATGTATCCGATGTTTTATGCTTACTTATTTTAACTACATATGCACTAAAATCTATAAGAGTAACGGTAATAATAACAGCAAATTACGGGTTTCCAATCGATTTGTCTACCCAGTGCTACTTGATGGCAAAGGATTACTCAAATTTTCCATACGAAAATGCGCGCGCGCACGCGCGCACGTATCTGTGTGTGTGTGTGTGTGTGTGTGTGTGTGTGTGTGTGTGTGTGTGTGTGTGTGTTGCACTTGTTCATTTATATTGAAGTTTATGAAATCAAATGCAGGAAAACATATTTTCTGTAAAATAATGTATCTGTAAAACATTATAACAGTGACCTAAAATGTACATTTGTTATTAAATCGTAGAATATTTAATAAAGTGTATTTTCTCAGGTGATGTAATTAATGATTTCATAATTTGTTTCAAAGCTCGTTTGACCAGTTTTATATGTTTGTTTACAATATTTTGTTGTTAACATGGGCGTGGTCTCAACAGTACATGTCTCTCAAGACTAAATTCGGAACACCAAGATATTAAAGAACTACTGGAGGAAAAACAAATAAACATTTCAAAATTTACTTTAATTTTTTCTGATTTCCTGAACAAGATATACATAATCATTCCCTACTTTTTCCAGTGCGGTAGAGGGAGTAAATATTAGTAAGAATGTCATGTCAACATCAGAAGAAGCAACTTGAAAACAGCGTAAATGGAATTCGAAGACAGTTTTTCTTTGAAAACTTGTGTATTATATTCATTTTCCATGTATGATTCATAGTTAATCGAACGAGTATTTACACTCAAATCGCGTTGATAATGTCTGTCATCGGCACAACAGACGTGCAGATAGGTGTACCCGGTTTCTAACATAGGTGTAACATAAGTGATCAATGCTCATAATAAAACTTAATATTGCGGACGGATGAACAGTGATTATAATAGTTAAAACGAACTAACGGGCACTAATTATAAAACTCAGAACTTTAAACAGACAAACGGATGTTTAAAACAAACCCTATATATTTAATTGACTAAATATATATTTTTATATGTCAGTTATTTAATTTGTTTTTACTATTTAGATGGTGGAATAGACTTCAATGAACAATCATCAACAACTTCATCAATGCAATCACCAACAACGTCATCAACGCAATCATCGACCCCGTCAACCACGCAATCACCGACCACTTCATCAAGAGTAGGATTATTATTATCATTATTATTATCATTATTATTATATGGTGTACATGCAACTCAAATAAAAGACAAATGTTCTCTTATAAAATATTATATACATATCGAAAGTAGTAATGAGTAAAATGGACATTTTAGTTACAGTAGTTATTAATAGATTGACAGATCTAACGTCCCGATCAACAAATACCTCGAGGTCACAAATATAGATAAGATGGCTTAAATATTGACCTTTGAAATGTTCAGGGAATGTGTAATGGAGTGCCGCTCCTGTTGAGACATCGGTTTTAAAGGCGTTTTTACGAATGACCTTACCCGTAACCAATTTTAAATGCCAAGTGCATGGCGAGAGAACAGTCACTACTTATTTCTAAGTCTTGGTCAGACACGGCAAATATTTTAACTCCTACCTCCCACAAACAATCGAACAAACTGAGCTACTAATACAGTATTAGGGAAAGTAGAACAGGTTAAATGCATTCTTTCTTTAGTTTTCAAGTCTGATTTATTTTGTAGACTTGTGCTCAAAAGTACAGTATCATCAGTGGTCATACAGCGTGTTTGTCTGCATCTGTAAATGTCCAGGAATCAGGTATCTCTCTAGCTCTCTCTCTCTCTCTCTCTCTCTCTCTCTCTCTCCATATTTGCTTTATCTTTTTCAATACATATCTTTACTGATTCATGTTTTGCATCTAAAATCATTACAAATTGAAATACCTTCATTTTCATTTCAAGGAGAATTGTCCAAGCTACAGTTTAGGTATCATGAACTAATAAATTTGTATTTTAGGTGTAAGCGCAGCAGAACAGACACTGATTATAAATACACATAACAACTATCGAGCTGGTGTAAGTCCTACAGCGGAAGACATGATCAAATTGGTATTTCAGTTAATATATCTATCGTTATTTTAAAATATCTACAATGAACATGTGTATATTAATAAAACATGCAATGAAATGAGACTGATGTCAAAGTCAAAAGATAAAGTTTTACCAATTTCACCTTTGTTTGTGCTGGCTGGCAATGATCACAGAGGTGCCTTTACTGTGCCTCACCCTTACTGCCACCGGACATTGTTTTGATTTCATCTTAAGAATAGCATTATTTTTTTGTTTACAAAGCCGTAGTACAATCATTTTTTTCTATTTTAATCTTTGTGTCTGATTATACAGACAAATGCTGTTTTAATCCGCTCATAAGTTTATTTCACTTTTACCAAGGCGGTCCGTTCTAAATGGCAGAGGAAATCGGAGTGTCTAAAGAAAACTGCCAATTTTCGGCAAGCGAGCTAAACCTATCTGCCCGAGGGATTCGAATCTTGGCGAAAAGAGACCCTGTGATCCGTGAGAGACCACTCATCCACCACGACGCGCTTGCGAAACCCTTCCACAATTACCCCGATTACATGAAGAAAACAAACATAGGTCTTCGAAATTGCTGATTGTATTTTTATAGATAGGGGATTAATGTACCGACAAGCTACAAGAAATCAAAAATTTCTATTAATCTGTGCGTTTAAAGTGGGTATGTTTTAGTAGCGACTTTCTATGAATTAATATAACACCAGTTCACAAGCTAATTGACAGGCATTAATCAAAGAAACTGGGCATGTACAAAATTCTGTAGGCACCGTGATTTTAGCATTGTCTAAAATGAATTTTTTTCATTTATTCCTTAATGCTGAAGAAACAATATTTATATTGAACCAAAATATAAACAAAAAATTAAAACGATTCTACTTATTGGTTTTCTTTTTCTTTAGACTTGGGATGACGAAGTAGCTTCTATTGCTCAGAAGTGGGCTGATAACTGTGTGACATCACATGATCAAAATTATAACAGGTTTATACCAGGTACGTCATAATAACCGGAAGATAATCAAAAGTAATATGACGGCATGTCATACACGGCATTCAATGCTCATCACTGTAAAAGGCTTATACCTAGAAGCTATAGAATTGTTAATTCTTTAATAATTTCCTGAAACATAATAATTTTTTTCACAATTCATTTCATTTTTTAATTTTAGAAAACGCAGCGATGATTGCATCAGAGGTGCAAGCTCGCGGAGCGAGCTCTTTGATATCGTATAGAAAATACCAGTGGTGGTCCTGGTTTTTATTTATTTATTTATTTCATTTAAAATCGCTTAGATACTACTATTCAAGAAATTGCCAACGACAACATAATAGTCACTTTAAAAAATAAATCTTCCTATATGACAATTACAAAAAATTGCAATGCCTATTTGTTCATGAAAATGTTATTTTCTTTTTTTTCCCTTTTATAAATAATTATAATATTTATAATAATATAATATCACAAATAATACAGCAAATAATAATAAAAACATCCGATGCGGTTCTACTAAACAGGTTTTCCGGATATTTTCGCTCCAAACTTCTCCCCTTTTTATTCACTGGCTATTCAACTAACATCATAGTAACACAACATATTATTTTGTTCTTTAGGGCGGTTACAATCGGGACAAAACCTGTATTATGGTTCTGCTAAAGTAACATGGGATCAACCGATAAACGCCTGGCACAGTGAAGTATCGGACTTTACGTTTGGTGGCAGCAATAACCTTGGTCAAGTTGGTCATTATACCCAGGTATAATTAAGTATTGACTCAGCGAGTGATCAAGGCTTTGCTTATACTTGTTGTGATTTGTCTCGGAGTGGCGTGGTGGGCGTGGCCTGGTGTGTTAAACTTACTTTGCTTTAATATATTTAAAACTATTCTCACATGAATAAGAGAAAAAACTTGAAATTGTGATAATACAAATTTTTAGAAGAAATCATTTCATTCTTACCGTTTTCGAAAACTTTAATATACGTCGTTTAACCCTGCAGGTTTTCGGTATTTATCATTCAGGCAAATGATGTCATACAGTGAGCAACCGAAATTATTCATAATTAAACTGAGATATCAACACGCAGTTTACTACAGACTCATTCCGAACATTTTAAATATATGCAAACGCTTGATAAGAAATTACTTATTTTAATGCCAAAGTTGTTGTAAAAATGGTATCGATGTAAATGCACTTTCAGAAATATCAAAATTAATAATGTACATATTTGGACACTAAGACACAAATTATGTATTTTAGGTTGTGTGGGCTAAGTCTACTAAGATTGGATGTGGATACGCTAAATGTGGTTCTGTGTATTATTATGTTTGTAATTATTCTCCACCGTAAGTATACTATGTTGCGTAAATTGTCTTACCCGAGATAAATTTTACCGCCAAAGTTAGTGTCATGTCACCATAATTAATACGGAAATACAGGCTTATACAATGTTTTATGCCCATGCTCAATGAGAGTTCATTTTCGTGTCTCTTCCGGTTTTAATGTCTGCTCTAAACCGTTGTTCTGCAAAGCAACTGGTGCCATCATTTGTACTCTGTTTAATATAGCGCTTTTTATACTTAAAATCTAAAAGTTCTGTAGTCTGACGGCGATTGGTCGCGTAATTATCGAAATTAAATTAGTTGAAAGACGTCAATTCGTTATTAAGCGAATTATACGTTAATTCGCCACAATGAAGGCCCAAATTGTTTAACTATACAATATTGGATGATCATAACATGTGGTCACTTCAATGAAAAAAATTTTGATAATATTTTGACCATATATAACAGATATACATATCGTTTTATTGTTTTCTGACTTGGTGTAAAACATCCTTGACATTTTACAATATTATAATGGCATCATATAATCTTTATGTCTGGTTCCACTTGTGTATTTTTATCTCTGGTTTTTATCCAGTGTTTTATTAGTTGACATTGTTGTAAACTTTATATTTGTAGAGGTAACTTAGATATTAATAACCCCTACACAAATGGATCGTCATGTTCTCAATGTTCCAGTAATTGCAACAATAACTTATGTGGTAATTATTTTCTATTTATTCGTATAAATTATAGATACGACAAAAGTGTACTGTAAAAATGAAAAAAAAAATTGTTTCTGCTTAAAGATGTTTTATTACAGTGGCTTGTGTTAAAAAATAAAAACAATAATTTGTTTTGTTATAACGAGATCCTAATCGCTAACACAAGACCATTTCTCAGTGTGTGTGTCGATGCTTTATGGTCCTAAAAACTTTCTTTTATCGTATCATAGTCATTATTAGCCAGGGAAGTTACATCTAGTGGTGTATATATACAATGTTTTACACCTGATTTCTACCGGGCATTTCAAGCTCACTTGATTATATACGAATCTTGCTATTTTTATTACAGATTGTGGGGGTTTTGTGTGTTTGAACGGAGGAACTGTGAACTTAAACACTTGTACATGTACCTGTCTCAGTTACCCACATTATGTTGGCAATGACTGTTCACGTAAGTACTTCAAACTAATTTAAGCAATAAGTAAACGGATGTTAATTTAAATTTCAAAGTTAAATATTTTTACTTATTATATTAAGATGCCACCTTGTTCAAGTGAAATGAAAGAAATCCGAACCCATGTTATAATTATTTCTCACAGCATGTGATCGATGTGTCAGTATTGAGGGAACGACATCCTTGTGTGTGTGTGTGTGTGTGTGTGTGTGTGTGTGTGTGTGTGTGTGTGTGTGAATGACAATATTTTTGTCAATAGTAATTTGGAACAGTATTTCTAGGTTACCAGGCATATGATTCGATACTCCAAAAAGACTGAGTAACAGGCAGGTCCGAAAATAAATTAACGAAAGTGATGATTTGTTCAGAATTGCAAAGATCTAAATCTATGGTGTTTTAAGTTTATTTTAAATTTAGCTCCACTGTAAATCACATATATACATTTATATACTAAAAGATCCGAAACTTTATAATTACTAGATATTTTAGTCGATCTTATAATAATAATAATAATAATACTTTATTGCAAAGCAAAAACAATAATAATAATAATAATAATAATATATTTTATTAAAGTGTCACATGTTAATAAGCCTAAAACTGTAAAATACATTCAATCTAAAACACATTAAAATATTAACACCCAGCCAAACTGACTTATGAGACACTAATAAAAAGAAATAAAGGTCAATATTAAGAAAAATCACTATAAACACTAAATAAGAGATTAAAAACAGATACGTCTTCTATACATCTTAAAAACTGTTGAGGCTAAAAGTCCTTGAAGTGACGGTTCATTCATTAAAAACGATAATTTATCGCAGGAAGAGCAATTTAAAAGTCTGGTAAAATTTCAAGAGCTGAATAAAATAAATAGAAGCGTAAATCCGAATAAAAATTACAGTCAATTAAAAAGTGAACTTCGTCCTCAATGGCACCACTATCACATAAAGTACATTTTCTGTCTTGAAGGGGCGTTTTGTTATACCGACCGGTTTCGATGTTCAACTTTAAGTTCCCACAACGAAATTTAGCTAATATCTGTCTGTGTCGGCTATTTGAGATAGTTAAATAATGTTCTTGTTTCAACTCTATTTTGTATGTTCGGAACGTGCGGAGTTGTTTCCGTTATGAATATTTTTATTGTCATTCCACATTTCACAATACCATTGTTCAGTGTCTTTCAAAGATAAAACAGTTTTTGCAGTTTTAATACATAGTGCTGCAGGTATAGGATCAAGGTGAAATAGCCCAAGGTTTAAGTCACTTAATAATCTAAGAACCCGTTGATCCCAACTCCTAGGTATGTCACATGACCACATGTGTACTTTATATAGTAGACGATAACGTGGTATAGATTTCAATCTAATCCAATGCCTTAATACAATTAACTTTTGTTTCATGGAGCATGATGTCCATCCAAGGTCTCCCCTTGTTGCTACATTAGAAGCGTTTCTACCAGTTCCTAAGAAAATACGACATGCTCGATTTTGAACAGATTGAACAAAACGATAATTATTATGTCCCCATATTTCAGCTGCATAAAATAAGACGGGTTCCACTAAACTACTATATAAACGGTTAAAAACAATAAATGGAATATTTTCCGAACGTAGTTTTGTAGTTAAGGCACTCAGTGCTCTACTTGCTGATTTCGATAACTCTCTAACAGCTTTAGATAAATCCAAATGTTCTGTAAACCAGAACCCTAAATATTTATAACGGTCACAAAAATAATTATATCCTTTCCACACTTAAATTCAACACTTCTACGCCGCATAGAAGTTTTTCTAATATGTAACACTTTGGTTTTTTCACAGTTAATATTTAATTTCCGTTTAGAACACCACAAATTTAAACACGACAACATCTTTTGCAGAGAGTCCGCATCTGGTGCAATTAATGCGATGTCATCTGCATACAATAGTAAAGAAATGTCGAAATTATCTGTATGGATTCCACAATTTAAGTCGTTAATATCCTTAACAAGATCATTTATATACAATGTAAATAGAATTGGCGAAATTTACAACCTTGTTTAACTCCTTGAGTTACTCGGATTTCCTCAGTGAGAAAAGAATTGAGACGGATTGCACATCTAACGTCCGAATATAAAGCTTGAATTGCATTCAGAAATTTTCCGTCAATACCATTTCGTTTTAATTTATACCACAAAAGGTCTCTGTTTAATGTGTCGAATGCCTTCTTTACTTCTGGACTTTTCCTATTTGGAATTATACTCCTTGCCATTGACAAATATTCTGTTTTTAATAAAATATGCTTTAACACTGCGCTCCTTTAATTGCTTCATAACAGGCATTTGTTGTTTCCGACGATTTTGAATTTATAAACTGAGAAGACCTTTTTTCGACTTTAAATAAAGATTATTTGTATTTGTTGTCAAATGTTAGTAATTGACATTAAGCCTACTGTGTGTTTGTGTATTAAATCTTAACCGATAAATGAAATGAAAAATATGTTTTAAATGTAGATAAAAATACTGACAACTTAATATGAGTGTAATTATAATACTAGTATATGTATATTTATTCTTTGAGTGGTTATACTAAAAAATACGACCTCATAAATATTTTAATGTATATTGGCCGAGTTATTAGCTCGAGGTCAATCTTATTGACCAAAGGTATCTTGTTTTTAAGGGTGGCCGATTAACTAGGTCAAATATAGAACGACAATACTACAATGACCCTTAAAAGTGACATAATTAAAATAACCATTACAAAATCAATCACGTAACTTTATCAAAGATATTATCAGATAAGTGTAAATTAATATAATTGTTTGTTTTTCCCTGTTGATAATGTTACAAATACTTGAGTATTAACATAATGGCCCTCGTAAATTTGAACTACCCAGTTTCTGTAACAAGGATTCTATTGTCATATATGAAACAAAAAAACAAAAAACAACAGATAGACCAAAGACAACATAAACTACAAATCTTAGTCCTTAATCCACTACCAGAGAACCAATTGTATATGTTGTTCTTTTGCAGTGAATTGCAGTCTATTACAACAACATCAACTTTGTGGAACAGGTAGTGTTTATATAGCCTCTAACTGTCCAGTATATTCCAACATACCATTTGATTGTCCACAGACATGTAATGTGTGTCCCTGTAAGTATGATTATCCCTAGTCGTCATGGAGATTTCGAGATCTCTTTTGCTTTCTCAATTTTTGTTTTTGTTTTTTTTTTTTTTTTTTTTTTTTTTTTTTTTTTTGACTACTTGTAATACTTGATGTTTAATGCTAATCTATTTTTACTGACGGTTAAGTTAACTTATTCTAACTGACGGTTAATGCTAACTTATTCTACCTGACGGTTAATGCTAACTTATTTTAACTGCCGGTTAATGCTAACTTATTTGAACGGATGGTTACTGCTAACTTATTTTATCTGATGGTTAATGCTAACTTATTTTTGACGGAAACTTAATGCTAACTTCTTTAACTGATGGTGTGTGTGTGTGTGTGTGTGTGTGTGTGTGTGTTTGTTCGTTTATATTTAAGCTGATGAAATTAATTGCAGGAAAACATATTTTCTGTAAAATAATGTATCTGTAAAACATTATAACAGTGACCTGAAAATATAAATTTGTTTTCAAATTTTAGAATATTCAATAAAGTGTATCTCCTTAGGTGATGTAATTAATGATTTAATAATTTGGTTCAAAGCTCGTTTGATCAGTTTTATATGCTTGTTTACAATATTTCGTTGTTTACCTGGGCGTGGTCTCAACAGTACATGTCTCTCAAGACTAAATTCGGAACACCCAGATATTAAAGAAATACTGGAGGAAAAACAAATAAAAATTATCAAATGAACTTTAATTTTTTGTGATTTCCTTAACAAGATATACATAATCATTCCCTACTTTTTCCAGTGCGTATAGAGAGTGAATATTAGTAAGTATGTCAAGTCAACATCAGAAGAAGCAGCTTGCAAACAGTGTAAATGGAAGACAGTGTTTTTGTTTGAAAATATTACATTTATTCTTTATAATGTATGATTCATAGTTAATCGAACGAGTGTTTACACTCAAATCGCGTTGATAATGTCTGTCATTGGCACAACAGACGTGCTGATAGGTCGACCCGATTTCTAACATAGGTGAACGTCTTTGAAGTGATTAATGCTCATAATAACACTTAATATTGCGTACGGACCGACGAACTGACAGACGAATTGAGATTGTAATAGATAAATCGGACTGACTGGCACTAATTATAAAACTCAGTATTTCGGACAGACAGACGGATTTTTGAAACAAACCCAATACCTTTACTTGACTAAATATGTATTTAATTATGTCAGTTACCTAATTTTTTTTTACTATTTAGATGGTGGAATAGACTTTAATGAACAATCATCAACAACTTCATCAACGCAATCAACGACCGCGTCATCACCTCATTTATCGACAGAGTCTTCAACGCAATCATCGACCGCGTCATCAACTCAATTATCGACCGCGTCATCAACGCTATCATCAACCGCGTCATCAATGCCATCATCCAAAGCGTCATCAACGCCATTAACGACTGCGTCATCAACGCAATCAGCGACCGCATCATCGACGCCATCAACGACCGCGTCATCAACACCATCAACGCAATCATCGACTGCGTCATCAACACAATCAACGACCGCGACATCAACTCAATTATCGACCGCGTCATCAACGCCATCATCAACCGTGTCATCAACTGGATTATCGACCGCGTCATTAACTCCATCATCGACCGCATCATCAACACCATCAACGACCGCGTCATCAACTCAATTATCGACCGCGTCATCAACGCAATCATCGACCGCGTCATCAACACCATCAACGACCGCGACATCAACTCAATTATCGACCGCGTTATCAACGCCATCAACGACCTCGTCATCAACTCAATTATCGACCGCGTCATCAACTCAATTATCGACCGCGTCATCAACGAAATCACCGACCGCGTCATCAACACTATCAACGACCGCGACATCAACTGAATTATCAACCGCGTCATCAACGCCATCATCAACCGCGTCATCAACACCATCAACGACCGCGTCATCAACTCAGTTATCGACCGCATTATCCACTCAATTATCGACTGCATCATCAACACCATCATCGACCGCATCATCATCGCCATCAACGAAATCATCGACCGCGTCATCAACTCAATTATCGACCGCGTCATCAACCCCATCATCGACCGCGTCATCAACGTCATTAACGACCACGTCATCAACGCCATCAGCGACCGCATCATCAACGCCATCAACGACAGCGTCATCAACGCCATCATCGACAGCATCATCAACGCTATCATCGACTGTGTCATCGATGCAATTATCGACCGCGTCATCGACTCAAGTTCCGACCGCGTCATCAACGCTATCGACCGCATCATCGTCGCTATCATCGACTGCGTCATCACCAAATCACATCGACCGGATTATCAACACCAACATCGACCACGTCATCAACGCCTTCAACGACCGCATCATCCACGCCATCAACGACCGCGTCATCAACGCCATCATCGACAGCATCAACAACGCTATCATCGACTGTGTCATCGATGCAATTATCGACCGCGTCATCGACTCAAGTACCGACCGCGTCATCAACGCAATCATCGACCGCATCATCGGCGCTATCATCGACCCGCGACATCAACGCCATCATCTACCTGTCATCAACGCCAACATCGACCGCATCATCAACGCCGTCATCGACTGTGTTATCAACGCCATCATCGACCGCGTCATCAACTCAATTATCGACCGCGTCCTCACTCCATCAACGACCGCGCCATCAACGCCATCATCGACCGCGTCATCAACGCCATCATCGACCGCATCATCAACGCCATCATCGACCGCGTCATCGACTCAATTATCAACCGCGTCATCGACTACTTCATCTACAACTACAACAGAAGTATCTTATAATAAAGTCACTCCTTTAGTACCTAGTATTTGACATTTGTGATATCTTTAACAAATATTATTTAATAACAGGTGAAACATTACTATACATACTGTCACCGCGAGAACATTCATTTCGCCGAGGTTGACAATGAATTTCAAGTAGTGATCATATGGACTGACAGAATGTAATATTTATTTTATTATACCGATCGTTTGCTTTAATTATACTGTGCAACCAAAGTACATTACCTGGTACATTTGTCTATAAACAATTCATCTATTTATCAAAACGCTTGTAACATTAATTTTAGTTAACATTGCTTTAGAAAAGCATTGGGTTATTTTAGAACACGCGTGCGGATAAGTTCGAACATTTTTCATAATGTCAGCCGTTACTAAGTGTTGTCAGGTACTGTCACATTGTGACGTAGGCTTTGTTGAAACCACAGGGTAACATTAAATTATCCAAAATTCTTAATAGCTAATAAATATTCAATAATTTCACAAGAAGTATACTAAATTATTTTAACATTTGTAATTATTTCATTTGTATTATATTGTTATAACATTTATAATTATTTTTAAAACATTTATATTTTACAATGTATAATTATAACATTCGTAATTATTTTGTTATAACATTTGAATTATATTGTTACAACATTTATAATTATTTTATAAAACATTTATAATTATTTTTTAAAACATTTGTAATTACACAATGTATAATTATAACATTCGTAATTATATTGTTATAACATTTGTAATTGTATTGTTATAACATTTGGTATTATATTGTTATAACATTTGTAATTATATTGTTATAACATTTGTATTGTATTGTTATAACATTTGTTATTGTATTGTTATAACATTTATAATTATTTGTTATTACATTTGTAATTGTATTGTTATAACATTTGTTATTGTATTGTTATAACATTTATAATTATTTGTTATTACATTTGTAATTGTATTGTTATAACATTTGTAATTGTATTGATATAACATTTGTTTTTATATTGTTATACCATTTGTGATAAATATCTGTCATTTTAGACGTTTATCAAAGATTATTACAACAGTCTAACACACTTACATTTTGTTGTATACAAACATTTGTTACAGCAATAACTCTGTGTGTGTGTGTGTCCGTGTGTATGTGTGTGGTGTGTGTGTGTGTGTGAGAAGAGAGGAGAGAGAGAGAGAGAGAGAGAGAGAGAGAGAGAGAGAGGATGATGATGATGATGATGACAGAAAATACGACCTGCATACTTGATATGCATGATAATTGTATATAGTCAGTGAAATAAAAATTTATG
>JARBDR010000019.1:0-72525 GCA_029721355.1 Tegillarca granosa
TTTTTGTTATATTCGTTGCCTCAGTTCCTTTATGGAAGTTCACGTGTATAACTTTTGCCAGTTTGCAAAGTTTTTACTTTGTTTTTTGGATTGTGATATGGACAAGGACCGGTATTGTTGTTTTTTATTTTGTATTGCCACGGTAACCGTTATTTAGCTGAAAATAATTTTAATACTTTTTAGCTCACCTTAGCTGAAAGCTCAGATGAGCTATTGCTATCATCTTCGTGCGTCGTCCGTCGTGCGTAACTTTTTACATTTTATCTTCTCCTCCAAACACTGGGCCAAATTTAATGAAACTTGGCAACCATCATGCCTGGTGAAGCCCTTTCAGATTTGCACAAATGAGGAGTTTTGTCCCCTTGGGCCCCATAAAAAGGGGGCGGGAATAGTGAAAAACTTAAAAAAATATTCTCCTCTGAATCTACAGAAGATTATATCTTAGTTATTTCATTTATAACATCCTAGGTCATCTGTTTTCAGATTTGCACAAATGGTAGCCATGGTCTCAATGGGGGACTTGTAAGGCACTGTGAGTGGGAAATTGATAAAAATTATATTTGTCACTATATCTTGAAAACTATTAACTTTTTGTATAGGCATGTATATTGGAAAATTGTAGGTATTGATATGATGATCATTTTGATATATGTTCAAGGCATATGTTAAAAGGTCAAGGTCACAGCTACAAAAAAGACTTAAATTGCTTATTATCTTGAAAACTATTAACTTTTGTATAGGCATGTATATTAGAATATTGTAGGGATTGCGACAACGATCATTTTGATATATGGTTCAAGGTCATATGTTAAAGGTCAAGGTCACAGCTCAAAAAAGACTTAAATTGCTATTATCTTGAAAACTATTAACTTTTGTATAGGCATGTATAATTAGAATAGTGTAGGGTATTGACATTGATGATCCATTTTTGATATATGGTTCAAGGTCATATGTCAAAAGGTCAAGGTCACAGCTACAAATAAAGACTTAAATTGCTTATTATCTTGAAAACAGTAACTTTTGTATAGGCATGTATATTAGAATATTGTAGGTATTGATTTGATGATCATTTTGATATATGGTTCAAGGTCATATGTTGAAAGGTCAAGGTCACAGCTGCAAAAGAAGACTTAAATTGCTAATTATCTTGAAAACTATTAACTTCTTTTATAGGCATGTATATTAGAATATTGTGGGTATTGACATGACGATCATTTTGATATATGGTTCAAGGTCATATGTTGAAAGGTCAAGGTCACAGCTGCAAAAGAAGACTTAAATTGCTAATTATCTTGAAAACTATTAACTTCTTTTATAGGCATGTATATTAGAATATTGTGGGTACTGACATGACGATCATTTTGATATATGGTGCAAGGTCGACCATACATTGAAAGGTCAAGGTTCACAGCTGCAAAGAAGACTTAAATTGCTAATTATCTTGAAAAACCATAACTTTTGTATAGGCATGTATATTAGAATATTGTGGGTATTGCGACAATGATCATCTTGATATATGGTTCAAGGTTATATGTTCAAAGGTCAAGGTCATATCAACATAGGAATACTTAAATTATCAATTATCTTGAAAGCTATTAATTTCATGCATAAGCATGTATGTTAGAATATTGTAGGTATTGACATGACAATCATATATGGTTGGAAGTCATATATGTTCAAAGGTCAAGGACATAGCTGCATAAGTATACTGAAATTGATTAATGATTTGGAAATTATTCATTGCACTACAGTTACTTCATGCATATTATATAAGCTACTTATAAATGAAATGTGAGTGGATATATTTCTGATTAAGTTTTGTGGGAGTTCTTGACTTGAGAAAACTTTTAAGTTTTTCTACTTATATATTGCCTATTGCACTTTGCAAACAGTATTGGACAATATCTTCAGGTGAGCGTTAAGGCCCGTGGGCCTCTTGTTTTATTAAACAAAGGTATTTTCATACATGGTTTCATAGTAATAACATCTTTATGTCTTTGCGTCGAAATAGTGGTCTATTTTGTTCTTCAAATATAAATTTTGTTTATAACGTCTTACTTTTAAGAATTTACCAGAAATTCATAAAATTCGATGGTTTTATTTTTCGGGAAAACAAACTAATTTTGAAATGATCTTTCTACAGTATATTTGAATGATGCCTAACTTCGATTTGTAAGCAAGAAAATTTATTTCAAGTATGCAGGAATCAAGATAATAGCAATGTTTTGGAAATCAAGCAAAACTGTGAAAAATTTCACACATTGTGGTGTAAATGCTTGCCATGGTAACAGATATTTCGATTTAAACTACCTTAATGTAAAGTATGTTATATAGGGATATCAAATATATAGGGGTTGGTTATTAACATTTTTACTGCAAATGTCCGAAATTTTGAATTGAAAATATGGCACATTTTTTGTTAAATTTACAAAATTTCTCTGCCAATTAAAGGGTTAATTAGGTCCATCGTTATATCACAATTAGCTTGCCTTACTGGTTAATACAATATTTGTTACATGAAAATGAATGTTATACATAGTATTGCAAAACTTTTCAGATTCTTATTTTCCATATCATTATCAAATTCGCATTCTTTTCCGTTTTCGACCCTTTAAAATCTTCCCAAAAAACTGATTGAACATAAGGAATTTAATGTTTTATGTTGCCAGAACACTGCTAGTATTTTCGCACGTGCATAAAATACCGCATTGATAGTGTGGATAATTTGTCGGGTAACCTTTTTTTGAAAAGCTAGGACTTGTTTTAAGTTAAACCATGACTTTAAATTACCTGTTGCGATTTAACCTTCATTACAAACCGAGAGTGTGCCGAGAAAAGTTATGAAAATTGCGTACTTGACAACAACTGAACAAGGAAGACAAATAAACTGTCTGAGAGCAGAGGTGTTCGAGCTCTTTTTAAGGTAAGAACAAATACGTCCTTGTCTATGGTAATAATAATAATAATTTTTATTGCTCAAACACAATTTACATTATTGGTTAAGGCAATACTAACTATTAACAAAACTAACAACATACAAATTCATAAAATTAGGAAAGCCCATATGTTTGGGGTAAGTCTCAATTAATATATTTTAAGTGTTAAGTTATAATAAATCAATATGAATATCACATGTTCTTGCCCTGTATATATGTGTACGTTCTGGGTTTGGGTGATAGTTAATAAAAGTTGATTTTATAATTATTTTTTTAATAAATAAATTAATAAATTAACATAGACATAAACTATTGTTTCAGTTTACGATTAAACCTTAACTAAAATCTCGCAAATGAATTTTACGGACAATAAACACAAGATAATACACAATTCCAATCTGACCCTGAACACTAGATTATACACAATGCCAATCTTATTGCCACTTAACAATAGATAATACACAATGCCAATCTGATTGAACCTTAACACTAGATGATACACAATGCCAATCTGATTGACACTAAACACTAGATGATACACAATGCCAATCTAATTGACACTAAACACTAGATGATACACAATGCCAATCTGATTGATACTGAACTGGCGTGGATCAGAATTAGATAGTAACAATTACCAATATGATGTTTTAAGACCTCAGACCTTTTTGGGATATAAACTCACGAATCATATGATTTTATTTAATACATTACTAGGTAAAATGTAGTTGAACATGAAAATGTGTAAACATCATGTGATATTGGAAATTTTTTATCCAGAAGTTGAATACAATGAAACTGTTCAGGTAACCTCTAACATGGCTGAGACTGAATACAGACCAGAACTTCACCTAGAAGTAGAGATGAGCCAATAATATCAAGTCAGAATATATAACAAAAACACAATTTATGTCAGACTTGGATATTAATATGGAACAAACCCGCAAAGATGATGATGACCTTTCCAATTCAGACAATCGGAGTGGCCAAACTCAGCCAACCAGGAAAGAACCTTTTCACAAAAGCAAGCATAAACTTATCATGGAATTTCCATTAAAGAGCTTTAGCGATGACTTTTGGTACAAAAGAGATTCATCATTTAGGCAGATAGATGATCACCAACATCATGCTGAATCTTTGGAGAGGCTTTCTCCTTCTTTACCATCACTTGCCATTTCCAGGAATGAAGAAAATCCTCGGATAAATTCAATCAAAGATGAATATGACAGTGATAGTAAGTAGTAATATCAGTAACATCTGTTATTAATTGTTTCGTATCTAAATCTGGTAATTTGTGACAAAAGAAATGTTACACAAATTAAGAAAGTGAATTGGATTTATTGATGGCAAGCTGTTTTAACTGCATTTAAGTATACTCATTCTTATTTGTAAGTGGAAGTAATGGTCATATAACTGCTATAGCTATTCCAGACAAACTGAAGAAATTGCTTATTGTAACACTGTAGCTATTCTAGACAAACTTATCATTACATATTTATATGAAAAATTAGATTGATCATTGCTGGACTTTCAAATTTTGCCATTCATGATGTAACGACCATGTTGTTCACAAAGTCTCAGAACTATATAATCACATGATCCATGACCTCTGAACTGTGTGATCATGTGATCTCTGGACTAATGTTATCACATGATCCATGACCTCTGGACTGTGTGATCATGTGATCTCTGGACTAATGTTATCACATGATCCATGACCTCTGGACTGTGTGATCATATGACCTCTGGACTAATGTTATCACATGACCACCGTTGCTACATAGAATAGAGTTTGTTACAGAGGTAACTGGTAAAACATGCAGTAAATTTAAATGTATGTGTAATAGTCCTTACCAGTACTCAGGTGTAAAACATGACCATCCTTGACCATCGACAAACTTACAATATAGATTCATATGTTTTAATTTATTTTCAGGTCATCAAAGACACAAACCAAACCAAACTGATAAATATGAAGATAGAAAAAATAGGTCAAAGATTATACAGATTCTGACAGAGATGGGTTATGATGAGACTCTGGTAAAATTGACCTATGAAACAAGAAAGAAAAGTAAATACATGTATTTGCAGTTAAACTTTTTATAGTATTGTGTTTTTTAAGGGCTGCTTTTAAAAATGCAAAGTTTCAGATTACAACTGTTTTAATAGTCTATATTAAGGTCCTACATAGATAAATGTTGTACAGAAAATTGTAAGATCATATGCTCTTGGTTTTGAATTTTCATTGATTTTAATATTGAATAATAATTTATGAATTGTGACCCTTACTAAACTTAAATGCATTATTTTTACTGTCTGTGAATGCATTTGAGTGCATTCCTTCACTGGTTATTTCTATACTTAAATCTAATTGTGAATACATTCTTTCCATGCCTGTCTTGGATGTATTCAAACGCATTCTAATACATTCAAATACAATATTGCAGTCACATGTGCTGAAATATTTAAATGAGTCATGCTTTCAAAGGCTTTCTTGAATGTGGTTTCGAATGCAATCTGAACCATAGTCCTTTACATTCAAATGCAATCTGACCTACAATCTTACACAGTTTATATATTACACTGAAAAATGGTTACTCTGATTTAGTACCATGATCATGATGATTTTTTTTATATTTAAGACTTTTTGGGATTATGTGAGGAGAATGTAATTGACAGAATGATAGATTTACTAAACACGAAACCTGAACCAACACGAGTAAATACCAGCAGAACACCGAGGTCTGCAAGACCATGTAGCAAAACACCAAGATCTGTCAGTCCAGATAGCCAAAGAAATAGATTGGCAAGGCAACAAGATTCTAATGGAAATAAAATTACTCATACAGGTAATTATATAAAAACTAAACAGACAGACAAGTCATCTTTACAAATATTTCACTTTGTAGTTTTTGTCACCTTTTGCTCGAAGTATATATTGATATTATGGTACATATGTGGTTGAAGTTAAAAGTTGCACCTTGTTTTTGAATTAAAACTTCAAAAAAACCTGTATTTTTCATCCACACAGCAGCAAAATTTGTGTTTTACGACTTCATGATAACCCTCATTAAACTTTTGCTAATGACATATGGGTATCAAATAAATGGATAGAAACTAGTCGTTGCGGACTTGTCAGTATCAATATAAATCAACACAACACAAATTTTATATATATATATAAATATATATATATATAATATATGTATATATATATAATATATATATATGAATAAAAAATAATAACAGGAAGAGTTCAAAATTACATTTTCACAAGTACTTTCATGCATGTGTGTCGCAATCTTCAGGCGAATGATTTATTAAAATAACATTACATAGCAACATTTCTATGACATCACATAATTAAAAGGGGAGATAATAATACAATGGGAGTTAATTAAAATGTTCCATTTAATTAAGGTTTAAAAACCTAAAGGGTGTAATGAGAGTTACATTGGCCAAACGGGGAACAGCCTATGTGAACGCGTAAGAGTTCATAAGCAGCAAATAAGGGACCCAAGAATGCGAAAAATACCACTCAGTGAACACTTAGATGTCTGTGGTATCAATGATTTTAAGATTTTTCCGCTCTATAAATGTATAGACGAAGATCAAACAAGAGAACAGCACTTTATTGTGGTTTTTAAACTTAAATCAAATGGAACATTTTAATTAACTCCCATTGTATTATTATCTCCCCTTTTAATTATGTGACGTCATAGTAACGTTACTATGTAATGTTATTATAATAAATCATTCGCCTGAAGATTGCAACACACACGCATGAAAGTACTTGTGAAAATGTAGTTTTGAACTCTTCCTGTTATTATTTTTTATTCATATATATTTTATCTGTAAACAAGATTTGAAGAACTTTGGATTTATATATATATAAAGAACCCTGCTGTATAATGCCATCAGGGCAATGCACAGGCAATATTTTTGCCCTTTCGCCTATAGCTGGCGATGTCTTGATATAAGTGAAATATTCATAACTGGGATGTTAAACACCATTACTCAACTTAACTCTGTTTAATTATATGTTAATTTTTTTGTAGATAAGCACTCAGAACAGCATTCAAATAAGGTACATATTTTTATAATATATATATTAAAATCCCAGTAATTCCAAAGGGTGAATATGTCTGTATGTAATAAGTTTTTTCAATTTCAAATTTTTTTTTTTTTTTGCAATAGATATTGTCTTCAAGTTGATGCTAATAACAGTTAGACTGAAGTATGTGAAAAGAAATTCATTTCTTTGAATTAATGATAAATTTAATAAATATCTTTGGTACATAGTATCCCTGATTTTTTTGCAAACATAATAATTTTTTTTACATCATTTGCAAAACATAACATTTTTTACGAACAGAGAGGAATCTCTGTGATGTATTGTCACGTACGTCGCAATCGGACAGGCTATGTCACCGCTATGTCAAATCCTTGCGCAATATATGTGGAATATAGTACGGTAGTTTGCGGGTGATAAGTACGTGCTGAGGGTAACCGCACAATGATGAATGTATGTGGTATTGAAAATAAATTTATACATGGATTCTGTGGAGAAACTTTTGGTGGAAAGGATACAATGCGGCGCAGCGGAAGAATACATGAACAGTTTATGTAAACAAAGACCTATTTTCGCAACATTTTCGCGGATATCCCATAATTTAAACGGTCTCTTTTGATTGGATGAATTATATGACGTGTCATTTCTTGGTAGCATGCGTTTTGGCGAGAAGAGTGAACCACAGTTAATAAAGCAATATTTTTTTAACATTACCCGAAGTTTGAGCGTGTAAGTAAAAGTATAGGTTGCGGAAAGTGCTGTAAAGAAATCATGTCTTACATGCACGATAGCAAATGTCATGTTTATAGGAATGTATTTGTTTTCATTCGTTTCCCTTCCCATCCCCTCCTCGAAGCCCCAACAAAATCTGACATATCTGATGTAGACATGTTTACATTTTAATTTTGTCGACGTAGCGTAAAAATGATATACACGATTTTGAGAGAAGCATTGTGAAATCGACCGGAAAAAAGCTATAGCTGAGAGATTTCACGAGTTCCTGTCGATTGTGCAAGATGTACTATAGAAGTTTACATGGAAAGTTTTAGGGTAAATCCTCGGTAGGTGGCGTGTATTTTGTATATAAACAGTTTTTTGCAACCATCATTTGCGGTTGTTTTGTTGTTATTGAGAAGTATAACGATCGATGACACCATAAAAACATCTTTCTGTTTGTGTAATTAATTAAAAATGTAACGTATGAACGTTTTTGTCTTTTCTTGGAGAAATGCTTGGAATGTGAAAGAACCTTGCTTTAGCACAGACTCTTCTGAATGTGGTATTTTGCCAACACTAATACAAAAAAATATAATGGACACTTTTCCAGTCATGAATTCTTACTCCCCTTCCATATGGTGTTTTACAACCTTGATCGCGTAGGAATGGAATGGGATAAGGCAGATTGTACTACTACCTACACTCACTTTCAAACTGCCTCTTGCGTTTCCATGCTCTCTGTTCGTACGGCACCTCTGGTGCTTTGATTTCATTTCATGGGTTTTACACACACACACACACACACACACACACACACACACACACACACACACACACCAGATTAAACTACATGGTCTGATTCCTTAAAACTGTTGTACTAAAGAAGAGTTTTTCTTTTTGAGTTGATCCACCCATTTTGTCTATGTTTCCACCATCTTAACTGAGTTGAGATTGTTGTTTAAGAACCTTGATCCACATATCGTAACTGTGTTACTACCATCCTATCTGAGTTGAGAAATAGCTACATTGTGGAAATTTAATTAACATAAATAATGTAACTAAAGTCAACATAATTAGCTACATTGTCAAATTTAATTTAACATTTTATTTTTTGAATGGACTTTTGAAATTTCCATACCAATGTTTTTTTCAGGGACTGTTGAGATTCAAATACCAATGTTTTTTCAGAACTGTTGAGATTTGCATACCAGTGTTTTTTTTCAGGGACTTTTGAGATTCCCATACCAAAGTTTTTTTTCAGGGACTGTTGAGATTTGCATACCAATGTTATTTTCAGGGATTTTTGAGATTTGCATACTGTCTAATGTTTTTTTTCAGGGATTTATGAGATTCCAATACTAAAGTTTTTTTTTCAGGGACTGTTGAGATTTGCATAGCAATGTTTTTTTTTCAGGGGTTTTTAAGATTTGCATATCAATGTTTTTTTCAGGGACTGTTGAGATTCACATACCAATGTTTTTTCAGGGACTGTTGAGATTTGATACCAATGTTTTTTTCAGGGACTGTTGAGATTCAGATACCAATGCTTTTTCATGGACTGTTGAGATTCACATACCAATGTTTTTTCCCAGGGATTGTTGAGATTCACATACCAATGTTTTTTCAGGGACTGTTGAATTCACATACAATTGTTTTTTTCAGAGACTGTTGAGATTCACATACCAATGTATTTTTCAGGGATTTTTGAGATTTACATACCAATGTTTTTTCCAGGGACTTTTGAGGTTCACATACCAATGTTTTTTTCAGGGACTGTTGAGATTCACATACCAATGTTTTTTCAGGGACTGTTGAGATTCATATACAATTTTTTTCAGGGACTGTTGATATTTACAAACCAATGTTTTTTTCCAGGGACTGTTGAGGTTCACATACCAATGTTTTTTTCAGTGACTGTTGAAATTCACATACCGATGTTTTTTTCAGGGACTGTTGAGATTCACATACCGATGTTTTTTTCAGGGATTTTTGAGATTTACATACCAATGTTTTTTCCAGGGACTGTTGAGATTCATATACAAATTTTTTCAGGGACTGTTGAGATTTGCATACCAATGTTTTTTTCAGGGACTGTTTAGTTTGCATACCAATGTTTTCTTCAGGTATTTTTGAGATTTGCCTACCAAAGTTTTTTTAGGGATTTATGAGATTCCCATACTAAAGTTTTTTTTTATTAGGGACTGTGGAGATTTGCATAGCAATACTTTTTTAGGGATTTTTTAGATTTGCATACCAAAGTTTTTTAGGGACTGCTGAGATTTGCATACCAATGTTTTTTTCAGGGAGTTGAGATTTGCATATCAATTTTTTTAGGGATTTTGCGATTCACATACCAGTGTTTTATCAGGGACTGTTGAGATTCACATACCAGTGTTTTTTTCAGGGACTGTTGAGATATGCATACCAATGTTTTTTCCAGAGACTTTGCGATTCACATACCAGTGTTTTATCAGGGACTGTTGAGATTCACATACTAGTGTTTTTTCAGGGACTGTTGAGATATGCATACCAGTGTTTTTTTCACAAGTTTTGAGATTTACATACCAATGTTTTTTTTCATGGACTGTTGAGATTCACATACCAATGTATTTTTCAGGGATTTTTGAGATTTACATACCAACATTTTTTCCAGCGACTGTTGAGGTTCACATACCAATGTTTTTTTCAGTGACTGTTGAGATTCACATACCAATGTTTTTTTCAGGGACTGTTGAGGTTCACATACCAATGTTTTTTTCAGGGACTGTTGAGATTCACATACCAATGTTTTTTTCAGGGACTGTTGAGATTCACATACCAATGTTTTTTTTCAGAGACTGTTGAGATTCATATACAAATTTTTTCAGGGACTGTTGAGATTTACATACCAGTGTTTTTTCCAGGGACTGTTGAGGTTCACATACCAATGTTTTTTTCAGTGACTGTTGAAATTCACATACCGATGTTTTTTTCAGGGACTGTTGAGATTCACATACCAGTGTATTTTTCAGGGATTTTTGAGATTTACATACCAATGTTTTTCCAGGGACTGTTGAGGTTCACATACCAATGTTTTTTTCAGGGACTGTTGAGATTTGCATACCAATGTTTTTTTCAGGGACTGTTGAGTTTGCATACCAATGTTTTCTTCAGGTATTTTTGAGATTTGCCTACCAAAGTTTTTTTAGGGATTTATGAGATTCCCATACTAAAGTTTTTTTATTAGGGACTGTGGAGATTTGCATAGCAATACTTTTTTTTAGGGATTTTTTAGATTTGCATACCAAAGTTTTTTAGGGACTGCTGAGATTTGCATACCAATGTTTTTTTCAGGGAGTTGATATTTGCATATCAATTTTTTTTAGGGATTTTTGAGATTCCCATACTAAAGTTTTTTTTAGTGACTGTTGAGATTCACATACCAATGTATTTTTCAGGGATTTGAGATTTACATACCAATGTTTTTTCCAGGGACTTTGTGATTCACATACCAGTGTTTTATCAGGGACTGTTGAGATTCACATACCAGTGTTTTTTCAGGGACTGTTGAGATATGCATACCAATGTTTTTTCCAGAGACTTTGCGATTCACATACCAGTGTTTTATCAGGGACTGTTGAGATTCACATACTAGTGTTTTTTCAGGGACTGTTGAGATATGCATACCAGTGTTTTTTTCACAAGTTTTGAGATTTACATACCAATGTTTTTTTTCATGGACTGTTGAGATTCACATACCAATGTATTTTTCAGGGATTTTTGAGATTTACATACCAACATTTTTTCCAGCGACTGTTGAGGTTCACATACCAATGTTTTTTTCAGTGACTGTTGAGATTCACATACCAATGTTTTTTTCAGGGACTGTTGAGGTTCACATACCAATGTTTTTTTCAGGGACTGTTGAGATTCACATACCAATGTTTTTTTCAGGGACTGTTGAGATTCACATACCAATGTTTTTTTCAGAGACTGTTGAGATTCATATACAAATTTTTTCAGGGACTGTTGAGATTTACATACCAGTGTTTTTTCCAGGGACTGTTGAGGTTCACATACCAATGTTTTTTTCAGTGACTGTTGAAATTCACATACCGATGTTTTTTTCAGGGACTGTTGAGATTCACATACCAGTGTATTTTTCAGGGATTTTTGAGATTTACATACCAATGTTTTTCCAGGGACTGTTGAGGTTCACATACCAATGTTTTTTTCAGGGACTGTTGAGATTTGCATACCAATGTTTTTTTCAGGGACTGTTGAGTTTGCATACCAATGTTTTCTTCAGGTATTTTTGAGATTTGCCTACCAAAGTTTTTTTAGGGATTTATGAGATTCCCATACTAAAGTTTTTTTATTAGGGACTGTGGAGATTTGCATAGCAATACTTTTTTTTAGGGATTTTTTAGATTTGCATACCAAAGTTTTTTAGGGACTGCTGAGATTTGCATACCAATGTTTTTTTCAGGGAGTTGATATTTGCATATCAATTTTTTTTAGGGATTTTTGAGATTCCCATACTAAAGTTTTTTTTAGTGACTGTTGAGATTCACATACCAATGTATTTTTCAGGGATTTGAGATTTACATACCAATGTTTTTTCCAGGGACTTTGTGATTCACATACCAGTGTTTTATCAGGGACTGTTGAGATTCACATACCAGTGTTTTTTCAGGGACTGTTGAGATATGCATACCAGTGTTTTTTTCACAAGTTTTGAGATTTACATACCAATGTTTTTTTTCATGGACTGTTGAGGTTCACATACCAATGTTTTTTTCAGGGATTTTTGAGATTTACATACCAACATTTTTTCCAGCGACTGTCGAGGTTCACATACCAATGTTTTTTTCAGTGACTGTTGAGATTCACATACCAATGTTTTTTTCAGGGACTGTTGAGATTCACATACCAATGTTTTTTTCAGGGACTGTTGAGATTCATATACAAATTTTTTCAGGGACTGTTGAGATTTGCATACCAATGTTTTTTTCAGGGACTGTTTAGTTTGCATACCAATGTTTTCTTCAGGTATTTTTGAGATTTGCATACCAAAGTTTTTTTTAGGGATTTATGAGATTCCCATACTAAAGTTTTTTTTATTAGGGACTGTAGAGATTTGCATAGCAATACTTTTTGTTAGGGATTTTTTAGATTTGCATACCAAAGTTTTTTAGGGACTGCTGAGATTTGCATACCAATGTTTTTTTCAGGGAGTTGAGATTTGCATATCAATTTTTTTAGGGATTTTTGAGATTCCCATACTAAAGTTTTTTTTAGTGACTGTTGAGATTTGCATACCAATGTTTTTTTCAGGGACTGTTAAGATTTGCATACCAATGTTTTTTTTCAGGGACTGTTGAGATTTACACACCAAAGTTTTTTTCAGGGACTGTTGAGATTTGCATATCAAGATTCAAAGGATTGTCACTATGATTATTGCATTTTTTAATTTTTTTTTACATTTCAAATCCAGTGGACATTATATATTTGCCTGAAAGGATTACCTGAAAATCTAAAGACAGATACGCTATGCAATTTTCTTGAGGTCTGCATGAAAGAAGATGTGGATCGTTCCTCAGTTATCTTCAGTGAAAAAAGTGACCTTGCTGTTATAGCCTTTATCAACAAAATAGGTAATTTTTATTTGAAATCTGAGTAGCCGTGTTCATCTAAACATGTTCTTATTTAATGTTAATAATATTTTAAGCTTTGTGACTGAAATATTTTTATGGCTAATGGCATGTTGAATTTTAAGCTTTGTGACTGAAATATTTTTATGGTTAATGGAATGTTGAAGGTGTGTGTGTGTGTGTGTGTGTGTGTGTGTGTGTGTGTGTGTGTGTGTGTGTGTGTGTGTGTGTGTGTGCATGACTCCACCTGTCTGTTTACTTAATCATACTTCTCTGAAACTTCTTGCTAAATAGCACTTTATTGAAGTAAAAAGGTCCTAGGTTTATGAAGATTGAGATTGTATCTGACATGGCTGACCAAATCTATAAATAGAAAAACCGATAAATAAGTTCTTAAAGGTTTATTTATTGAAGTTTAAAGTTGAGATTTGTTATTCAGAAAGATGTATAGCCATTTAACATTTATAACAGGTTCTTTAAAAAAAATTCAGTTCTCCCAATTTTTATAGATTATACAAATTAGTTGTTATTTTATTACTAAAAATCTTCACAGTACTGTAGAATAATCATCAATATGAAAAATTCCTCAAATATGTTTATTGTTTCTACCATGGCTGTATTAATATAGTGCCAGGTGAGGGACACAGGCCCTTGTCGGCCATTTTTATTATATAGATTCATTTCTAGCTTATTGATTGTAACTTTACTAAGCTTGTTCTACTAAGCTTGTTCTTCCTTTAAGTTTTTATGCCCCAAAGATACACACCACTGTGGAAGCTCGGTTGGTAAACTGGTCACTCTGTAAGTGGGAGTTTGTGGATTTGAACCCTGACAGGGTCTGACCCAGGACTTGAAAATGGGCAGTGTCTGCTCTTTTGCCAAGCACTTAGCATTACAAAATGAAAGTCAGGGTTCTTTCAGATGGGAACTTAAAATAAACTAAGTCCTGTGTCATGGTAGGCATGGGACAATAAAAAACCCTTCTGTATAATGCCGTCACCACAAAACACAGGCAAAATTTCTGTACTTTCGTCTATAGCTGGCAATGTCTCGATATAAGTGAAATATTCTTGACAGGGACATTAAACACCATTTCTCAACTCAACTCCCAGAAATACAGGTAACATTTATTTTTCTGAGTATAATAATTATTAAAGAAACCCATATAATCCCATTAATTATTTAAGAAATCTCTGTATTTTGGTGTTTTTTAATTGTAACACAATGACAACAAGTTGTTATAATGTTTATACATGGTTTTTATTGCTTTTCTTGTCTTGGACATCCATGACATACCTTGTACATTATATAAGCAGCATGCATAAGACATCCGATGCAGCTTGTCTATGGCTGCTTACATAGAGGTTATATTTCGTGTCTTTCCTCTCAGCTCTCTCTCTCTCTCTCTCTCTCTCTCTCTCTCTCTCTCTCTCTCTCTCTCTCTCAAAAACTAATTTTTATATAAAGGAGTGAACATTTGTTAGTTTTCTAAGGTAATACTACACGACAAATATGGAAATGTGTATTTGAGAAGCATATGATCAGTTCTTTATCAATTCAATTATCAACACTAATTACTCTGACCAAGATTAACTATAATATTGACACTTGCTAGCTAAATGCAGTGTCATGAAGAATCTTGTTGTCTAATCCAAAGAGGTTTAAGCAGCATGGGTTGACTACACCTAGCTGCTCTATGTAGATCATGTAACTTCTTACAGATCTACAGATAAGAAATAACCATATGATAGCATTTACAGAAACATCCAAAAATTCTCACTATTAATATACCTTATATTGTTACATAGTTATGTCAAAGTGTACATTACCATTGTTACTTTTGTAGTAATCTAGGCATTTGCCTTGGTTACAAACTCAACAAATATTATTACTTATTAGTATATTTATAATAGGTTTCATTAGAGATGTTCATCCAGTCAGTCAACGATTTGAACAGATCTGTAAAAATAAAATCTGCCAAGGTAAAATTTAGGGTCTTGCTACGAACAATGATGAATAATTTGTGTTATACCAACCAAATATGAGTTATAAACAGTAAACAGGCTGAAATTAAAAACTCCTTAAAACTAAACAAAGTGTGTCAATAAGGTTATGAATATATCAATGGGAGGATTAATAATCTAAGTGTAAAGTATCATGAGTTGATCGAAGTGCTTTAGTATTTATATAAAGACACTACTGACCAATGTTATATGTCCTATACAGTACTGGTTATCATTTATATAAAGACACTACTGACCAGTGTTTTATTTCATATACAGTACTGGTTATCATTTATATAAAGACACTACTGACCTAGTTATCATTTATATAAAGACACTACTGACATGATATATGTCCTATACAGTACTGGTTATCATTTATATAAAGACACTACTGACCTAGTTATCATTTATATAAAGACACTACTGACATGATATATGTCCTATACAGTACTGGTTATCATTTATATAAAGACACTACTGACCAGTGTTTTATTTCATATACAGTACTGGTTATCATTTATATAAAGACACTACTGACCTAGTTATCATTTATATAAAGACACTACTGACATGATATATGTCCTATACAGTACTGGTTATCATTTATATAAAGACACTACTGACCTGATATATGTCCTATACAGTACTGGTTATCATTTATACAAAGACACTACCGACCAGTGTTATATGTCCTATACAGTACTGGTTATCATTTATATAAAGACACTACTGACCAGTGTTATATGTCCTATACAGTACTGGTTATCATTTATATAAAGACACTACTGACCAGTGATATATATCCTATACAGTACTGGTTATCATTTATATAAAGACACTACTGACCAGTGTTATATGTCCTATACAGTACTGGTTATCATTTATATAAAGACACTACTGACCAGTGATATATATCCTATACAGTACTGGTTATCATTTATATAAAGACACTACTGACCTGATATATGTCCTATACAGTACTGGTTATCATTTATATAAAGACACTACTGACCTAGTTATCATTTATATAAAGACACTACTGACATGATTTATGTCGTATACAGTACTGGTTATCATTTATATAAAGACACTACTGACCAGTGATATATGTCCTATACAGTACTGGTTATCATTTATATAAAGACACTACTGACCAATGTTATATGTCCTATACAGTACTGGTTATCATTTATATAAAAACACTACTGACCTGATATATGTCCTATACAGTACTGGTTATCATTTATATAAAGACACTACTGACCTAGTTATCATTTATATAAAGACACTACTGACCTGATATAAGTCCTATACAGTACTGGTTATCATTTATATAAAGACACTACTGACCAGTGTTATATGTCCTATACAGTACTGGTTATCATTTATATAAAGACACTACTGACCTGATATAAGTCCTATACAGTACTGGTTATCATTTATATAAAGACACTACTGACCTGATATAAGTCCTATACAGTACTGGTTATCATTTATATAAAGACACTACTGACCTGATATATGTCCTATACAGTTCTGGTTATCGTTTATATAAAGACACTACTGACATGATTTATGTCGTATACAGTACTGGTTATCATTTATATAAAGACACTACTGACCAGTGATATATGTCCTATACAGTACTGGTTATCATTTATATAAAGACACTACTGACCAATGTTATATGTCCTATACAGTACTGGTTATCATTTATACAAAGACACTACTGACCTGATATATGTCCTATACAGTAATTGTTATCATTTATACAAAGACACTACTGACCTGATATATGTCCTATACAGTACTGGTTATCATTTATATAAAGACACTACTGACCTGATATATGTCCTATACAGTACTGGTTATCATTTATATAAAGACACTACTGACCTAGTTATCATTTATATAAAGACACTACTGACCAGTGATATATGTCCTATATAGTAATTGTTATCATTTATACAAAGACACTACTGACCTGATATATGTCCTATACAGTACTGGTTATCATTTATATAAAGACACTACTGACCTGATATATGTCCTATACAGTACTGGTTATCATTTATATAAAGACACTACTGACCTAGTTATCATTTATATAAAGACACTACTGACCTGATATAAGTCCTATACAGTACTGGTTATCATTTATATAAAGACACTACTGACCTGATATAAGTCCTATACAGTACTGGTTATCATTTATATAAAGACACTACTGACCTGATATATGTCCTATACAGTTCCTGTTATCGTTTATATAAAGACACTACTGACATCATTTATGTCGTATACAGTACTGGTTATCATTTATATAAAGACACTACTGACCAGTGATATATGTCCTATACAGTACTGGTTATCATTTATATAAAGACACTACTGACCAATGTTATATGTCCTATACAGTACTGGTTATCATTTATATAAAGACACTACTGACCTGATATATGTCCTATACAGTAATTGTTATCATTTATACAAAGACACTACTGACCTGATATATGTCCTATACAGTACTGGTTATCATTTATATAAAGACACTACTGACCTGATATATGTCCTATACAGTACTGGTTATCATTTATATAAAGACACTACTGACCTAGTTATCATTTATATAAAGACACTACTGACCAGTGATATATGTCCTATATAGTAATTGTTATCATTTATACAAAGACACTACTGACCTGATATATGTCCTATACAGTACTGGTTATCATTTATATAAAGACACTACTGACCTGATATATGTCCTATACAGTACTGGTTATCATTTATATAAAGACACTACTGACCTAGTTATCATTTATATAAAGAGACTACTGACATGATTTATGTCGTATACAGTACTGGTTATCATTTATATAAAGACACTACTGACCAGTGATATATGTCCTATACAGTACTGGTTATCATTTATATAAAGACACTACTGACCTAGTTATCATTTATATAAAGACACTACTGACATGATATATGTCCTATACAGTACTGGTTATCATTTATATAAAGACACTACTGACCTGATATATGTCCTATACAGTACTGGTTATCATTTATACAAAGACACTACCGACCAGTGTTATATGTCCTATATAGTACTGGTTATCATTTATATAAAGACACTACTGACCAGTGTTATATGTCCTATACAGTACTGGTTATCATTTATATAAAGACACTACTGACCAGTGATATATATCCTATACAGTACTGGTTATCATTTATATAAAGACACTACTGACCAGTGTTATATGTCCTATACAGTACTGGTTATCATTTATATAAAGACACTACTGACCAGTGATATATATCCTATACAGTACTGGTTATCATTTATATAAAGACACTACTGACATGATATATGTCCTATACAGTACTGGTTATCATTTATATAAAGACACTACTGACCTAGTTATCATTTATATAAAGACACTACTGACATGATTTATGTCGTATACAGTACTGGTTATCATTTATATAAAGACACTACTGACCAGTGATATATGTCCTATACAGTACTGGTTATCATTTATATAAAGACACTACTGACCAATGTTATATGTCCTATACAGTACTGGTTATCATTTATATAAAGACACTACTGACCTGATATATGTCCTATACAGTACTGGTTATCATTTATATAAAGACACTACTGACCTAGTTATCATTTATATAAAGACACTACTGACCTGATATAAGTCCTATACAGTACTGGTTATCATTTATATAAAGACACTACTGACCAGTGTTATATGTCCTATACAGTACTGGTTATCATTTATATAAAGACACTACTGACCTGATATAAGTCCTATACAGTACTGGTTATCATTTATATAAAGACACTACTGACCTGATATAAGTCCTATACAGTACTGGTTATCATTTATATAAAGACACTACTGACCTGATATATGTCCTATACAGTTCTGGTTATCGTTTATATAAAGACACTACTGACATGATTTATGTCGTATACAGTACTGGTTATCATTTATATAAAGACACTACTGACCAGTGATATATGTCCTATACAGTACTGGTTATCATTTATATAAAGACACTACTGACCAATGTTATATGTCCTATACAGTACTGGTTATCATTTATATAAAGACACTACTGACCTGATATATGTCCTATACAGTAATTGTTATCATTTATACAAAGACACTACTGACCTGATATATGTCCTATACAGTACTGGTTATCATTTATATAAAGACACTACTGACCTGATATATGTCCTATACAGTACTGGTTATCATTTATATAAAGACACTACTGACCTAGTTATCATTTATATAAAGACACTACTGACCAGTGATATATGTCCTATATAGTAATTGTTATCATTTATACAAAGACACTACTGACCTGATATATGTCCTATACAGTACTGGTTATCATTTATATAAAGACACTACTGACCTAGTTATCATTTATATAAAGACACTACTGACCTGATATAAGTCCTATACAGTACTGGTTATCATTTATATAAAGACACTACTGACCTGATATAAGTCCTATACAGTACTGGTTATCATTTATATAAAGACACTACTGACCTGATATATGTCCTATACAGTTCTGGTTATCGTTTATATAAAGACACTACTGACATGATTTATGTCGTATACAGTACTGGTTATCATTTATATAAAGACACTACTGACCAGTGATATATGTCCTATACAGTACTGGTTATCATTTATATAAAGACACTACTGACCAATGTTATATGTCCTATACAGTACTGGTTATCATTTATATAAAGACACTACTGACCTGATATATGTCCTATACAGTAATTGTTATCATTTATACAAAGACACTACTGACCTGATATATGTCCTATACAGTACTGGTTATCATTTATATAAAGACACTACTGACCTGATATATGTCCTATACAGTACTGGTTATCATTTATATAAAGACACTACTGACCTAGTTATCATTTATATAAAGACACTACTGACCAGTGATATATGTCCTATATAGTAATTGTTATCATTTATACAAAGACACTACTGACCTGATATATGTCCTATACAGTACTGGTTATCATTTATATAAAGACACTACTGACCTGATATATGTCCTTTACAGTACTGGTTATCATTTATATAAAGACACTACTGACCTAGTTATCATTTATATAAAGAGACTACTGACATGATTTATGTCGTATACAGTACTGGTTATCATTTATATAAAGACACTACTGACCAGTGATATATGTCCTATACAGTACTGGTTATCATTTATATAAAGACACTACTGACCAATGTTATATGTCCTATACAGTACTGGTTATCATTTATATAAAGACACTACTGACCTAGTTATCATTTATATAAAGACACTACTGACATGATATATGTCCTATACAGTACTGGTTATCATTTATATAAAGACACTACTGACCTGATATATGTCCTATACAGTACTGGTTATCATTTATACAAAGACACTACTGACCTGATATATATCCTATACAGTACTGGTTATCATTTATATAAAGACACTACTGACCTGATATATGTCCTATACAGTACTGGTTATCATTTATATAAAGACACTACTGACCTGATATATGTCCTATATAGTACTGGTTATCATTTATATAAAGACACTACTGACCTGATATATGTCCTATACAGTACTGGTTATCATTTATACAAAGACACTACTGACCTGATATATATCCTATACAATACTGGTTATCATTTATATAAAGACACTACTGACCTGATATATGTCCTATACAGTACTGGTTATCATTTATATAAAGACACTACTGACATGATATATGTCCTATATAGTACTGGTTATCATTTATATAAAGACACTACTGACCTGATATATGTCCTATACAGTACTGGTTATCATTTATACAAAGACACTACTGACCTGATATATATCATATACAATACTGGTTATTATTTATATAAAGACACTACTGACCTGATATATGTCCTATACAGTACTGGTTATCATTTATATAAAGACACTACTGACCTGATATATGTCCTATACAGTACTGGTTATCATTTATATAAAGACACTACTGACCAATGTTATATGTCCTATACAGTACTGGTTATCATTTATATAAAGACACTACTGACCTGATATATGTCCTATACAGTACTGGTTATCATTTATATAAAGACACTACTGACCAGTGTTATATGTCCTATACAGTACTGGTTATCATTTATATAAAGACAATACTGACCAGTGTTATATGTCCTATACAGTACTGGTTATCATTTATATAAAGACACTACTGACCAGTGCTATGTCCTATACAGTACTGGTTATCATTTATATAAAGACACTACTGACCTGATATATGTCCTATACAGTACTGGTTATCATTTATATAAAGACACTACTGACCAGTGTTATATTTCCTATACAGTACTGTTTATCATTTATATAAAGACAATACTGACCTGATATAAGTCCTATACAGTACTGGTTATCATTTATATAAAGACACTACTGACCAGTGTTATATGTCCTATATAGTAATTGTTATCATTTATATAAAGACATTACTGACCTGATATATGTCCTATACAGTACTGGTTATCATTTATATAAAGACACTACTGACCTGATATATGTCCTATACAGTACTGGTTATCATTTAAATAAAGACACTACTGACCAGTGATATATGTCCTATATAGTAATTGTTATCATTTATATAAAGACATTACTGACCTGATATATGTCCTATACAGTACTGGTTATCATTTATATAAAGACACTACTGACCTGATATATGTCCTATACAGTACTGGTTATCATTTATATAAAGACACTACTGACCTGATATATGTCCTATACAGTACTGGTTATCATTTATATAAAGACACTACTGACTAGTGATATATGTCCTATATAGTACTGGTTATCATTTATATAAAGACACTACTGACCTGATATATGTCCTATACAGTACTGGTTATCATTTATATAAAGACACTACTGACCTGATATATGTCCTATATAGTACTGGTTATCATTTATATAAAGACACTACTGACCTGATATATGTCCTATACAGTACTGGTTATCATTTATATAAAGACACTACTGACCTGATATATGTCCTATACAATACTGGTTATCATTTATATAAAGACACTACTGACCTGATATATGTCCTATACAATACTGGTTATCATTTATATAAAGACATTACTGACCTGACATATGTCCTATACAGTACTGGTTATCATTTATATAAAGACACTACTGACCTGATATATGTCCTATACAGTACTGGTTATTATTTATATAAAGACACTACTGACCAGTGTTATATGTCCTATACAGTACTGTTTATCATTTATATAAAGACACTACTGACCTGGTTATCATTTATATAAAGACACTACTGACCTGATATATGTCCTATACAGTACTGGTTATCATTTATATAAAGACACTACTGACCAGTGATATATATCCTATACAGTACTGGTTATCATTTATATAAAGACACTACTGACCTGATATATATCCTATACAGTACTGGTTATCATTTATATAAAGACACTACTGACATGATATATGTTCTATACAGTACTGGTTATCATTTATATAAAGACACTACTAACCTGAAATATGTCCTATACAGTACTGGTTATCATTTATATAAATACACTACTGACCTGATATATGTTCTATATAGTACTGGTTATCATTTATATAAAGACACTACTGACATGATATATGTCCTATACAGTACTGGTTATCATTTATATAAAGACACTACTGACCTGAAATATGTCCTATACAGTACTGGTTATCATTTATATAAAGACACTACTGACCTGATATATGTTCTATACAGTACTGGTTATCATTTATATAAAGACATCACTGACATGATATATGTCCTATACAGTACTGGTTATCATTTATATAAAGACACTACTGACCAGTGTTATATGTCCTATACAGTACTGGTTATCATTTATATAAAGACACTACTGACCTGATATATGTCCTATACAGTACTGGTTATCATTTATATAAAGACACTACTGACCAGTGTTATATGTCCTATACAGTACTGGTTATCATTTATATAAAGACACTACTGACCTGATATATGTCCTATACAGTACTGGTTATTATTTATATAAAGACACTACTGACCAGTGTTATATGTCCTATACAGTACTGGTTATCATTTATATAAAGACACTACTGACCAGTGTTATATGTCCTATATAGTACTGGTTATCATTTATACAAAGACACTACTGACCAGTGTTATATGTCCTATACAGTACTGGTTATCATTTATATAAAGACACTACTGACCAGTGATATATGTGCTATACAGTACTGGTTATCATTTATATAAAGACACTACTGACTAGTGATATATGTCCTATATAGTACTGGTTATCATTTATATAAAGACACTACTGACATGATATAAGTCCTATACAGTACTGGTTATCATTTATATAAAGACACTACTGACCTGATATAAGTCCTATACAGTACTGGTTATCATTTATATAAAGACACTACTGACTAGTGATATATGTCCTATATAGTACTGGTTATCATTTATATAAAGACACTACTGACATGATATATGTCCTACACAGTACTGGTTATCATTTATATAAAGACACTACTGACCTGATATATGTCCTATACAGTACTGGTTATCATTTATACAAAGACACTAACGACCAGTGTTATATGTCCTATACAGTTCTGGTTATCATTTATATAAAGACACTACTGAAATGATTTATGTCCTATACAGTACTGGTTATCATTTTATAAAGACACTACTGACCAGTGTTATATGTCCTATACAGTACTGGTTATCATTTATATAAAGACACTACTGACCTGATATATGTCCTATACAGTACTGGTTATCATTTATGTAAAGACACTACTGACCAGTGTTATATGTCCTATACAGTACTGGTTATCATTTATATAAAGACACTACTGACCTGATATATGTCCTATACAGTACTGGTTATCATTTATACAAAGACACTACTGACCTGATATATGTCCTATACAGTACTGGTTATCATTTTATAAAGACACTACTGACCAGTGATATATGTCCTATACAGTACTGGTTATCATTTATATAAAGACACTACTGACCAGTGATATATGTCCTATACATTACTGGTTATCATTTATATAAAGACACTACTGACCAGTGATATATGTCCTATATAGTAATTGTTATCATTTATATAAAGACACTACTGACCTGATATATGTCCTATACAGTACTGGTTATCATTTATATAAAGACACTACTGACCTGATATATGTTCTATACAGTACTGGTTATCATTTATATCAAGACATTACTGACATGATATATGTCCTATACAGTACTGGTTATTATTTATATAAAGACACTACTGACCTGATATATGTCCTATACAGTACTGGTTATCATTTATACAAAGACACTACCGACCAGTGTTATATGTCCTATACAGTTCTGGTTATCATTTATATAAAGACACTACTGACCAGTGTTATATGTCCTATACAGTACTGGTTATCATTTATATAAAGACACTACTGACCAGTGTTATATGTCCTATACAGTACTGGTTATCATTTATATAAAGACACTACTGACTAGTGATATATGTCCTATATAGTACTGGTTATCATTTATATAAAGACACTACTGACATGATATATGTCCTACACAGTACTGGTTATCATTTATATAAAGACACTACTGACCTGATATATGTCCTATACAGTACTGGTAATCATTTATACAAAGACACTACCGACCAGTGTTATATGTCCTATACAGTTCTGGTTATCATTTATATAAAGACACTACTGACATGATTTATGTCCTATACAGTACTGGTTATCATTTTATAAAGACACTACTGACCAGTGTTATATGTCCTATACAGTACTGGTTATCATTTATATAAAGACACTACTGACCTGATATATGTCCTATAAAGTACTGGTTATCATTTATATAAAGACACTACTGACCATTGTTATATGTCCTATACAGTACTGGTTATCATTTATATAAAGACACTACTGACCAGTGATATATGTGCTATACAGTACTGGTTATCATTTATATAAAGACACTACTGACATGATATATGTCCTATACAGTACTGGTTATCATTTATATAAAGACACTACTGACCAGTGTTATATGTCCTATACAGTACTGGTTATCATTTATATAAAGACACTACTGACCTGATATAAGTCCTATACAGTACTGGTTATCATTTATATAAAGACACTACTGACCAGTGATATATGTCCTATATAGTAATTGTTATCATTTATATAAAGACACTACTGACCTGATATATGTCCTATACAGTACTGGTTATCATTTATATAAAGACATTACTGACCTGACATATGTCCTATACAGTACTGGTTATCATTTATATAAAGACACTACTGACCTGAAATATGTCCTATACAGTACTGGTTATCATTTATATAAAGACACTACTGACCAGTGTTATATGTCCTATACAGTACTGGTTATCATTTATATAAAGACACTACTGACCAGTGTTATATTTCCTATACAGTACTGTTTATCATTTATATAAAGACACTACTGACCTAGTTATCATTTATATAAAGACACTACTGACCTGATATATGTCCTATACAGTACTGGTTATCATTTATGTAAAGACACTACTGACCAGTGATATATATCCTATACAGTACTGGTTATCATTTATATAAAGACATTACGGACATGATATATGTCCTATACAGTACTGGTTATCATTTATATAAAGACACTACTGACCTGATATATGTTCTATACAGTACTGGTTATCATTTATATAAAGACATTACTGACATGATATATGTCCTATACAGTACTGGTTATCATTTATATAAAGACACTTCTGACCTGATATATGTCCTGTACAGTACTGGTTATCATTTATATAAAGACACTACTGACATGATATATGTCCTATACAGTACTGGTTATCATTTATATAAAGACACTACTGACCAGTGTTATATGTCCTATACAGTACTGGTTATCATTTATATAAAGACACTACTGACCAGTGATATATGTCCTATACATTACTGGTTATCATTTATATAAAGACACTACTGACCAGTGATATATGTCCTATATAGTTATTGTTATCATTTATATAAAGACACTACTGACCTGATATATGTCCTATACAGTACTGGTTATCATTTATATAAAGACACTACTGACCTGATATATGTTCTATACAGTACTGGTTATCATTTATATCAAGACATTACTGACATGATATATGTCCTATACAGTACTGGTTATCACTTATATTAAGACACTACTGACCTGATATATGTCCTATACAGTACTGGTTATTATTTATATAAAGACACTACTGACCTGATATATGTCCTATACAGTACTGGTTATCATTTATACAAAGACACTACCGACCAGTGTTATATGTCCTATACAGTTCTGGTTATCATTTATATAAAGACACTACTGACCAGTGTTATATGTCCTATACAGTACTGGTTATCATTTATATAAAGACACTACTGACCAGTGTTATATGTCCTATACAGTACTGGTTATCATTTATATAAAGACACTACTGACCAGTGTTATATGTCCTATACAGTTCTGGTTATCATTTATATAAAGACACTACTGACATGATTTATGTCCTATACAGTACTGGTTATCATTTTATAAAGACACTACTGACCAGTGTTATATGTCCTATACAGTACTGGTTATCATTTATATAAAGACACTACTGACCTGATATATGTCCTATAAAGTACTGGTTATCATTTATATAAAGACACTACTGACCAGTGTTATATGTCCTATACAGTACTGGTTATCATTTATATAAAGACACTACTGACCAGTGATATATGTGCTATACAGTACTGGTTATCATTTATATAAAGACACTACTGACATGATATATGTCCTATACAGTACTGGTTATCATTTATATAAAGACACTACTGACCAGTGTTATATGTCCTATACAGTACTGGTTATCATTTATATAAAGACACTACTGACCTGATATAAGTCCTATACAGTACTGGTTATCATTTATATAAAGACACTACTGACCAGTGATATATGTCCTATATAGTAATTGTTATCATTTATATAAAGACACTACTGACCTGATATATGTCCTATACAGTACTGGTTATCATTTATATAAAGACATTACTGACCTGACATATGTGCTATACAGTACTGGTTATCATTTATATAAAGACACTACTGACCTGAAATATGTCCTATACAGTACTGGTTATCATTTATATAAAGACACTACTGACCAGTGTTATATGTCCTATACAGTACTGGTTATCATTTATATAAAGACACTACTGACCAGTGTTATATTTCCTATACAGTACTGTTTATCATTTATATAAAGACACTACTGACCTAGTTATCATTTATATAAAGACACTACTGACCTGATATATGTCCTATACAGTACTGGTTATCATTTATGTAAAGACACTACTGACCAGTGATATATATCCTATACAGTACTGGTTATCATTTATATAAAGACATTACGGACATGATATATGTCCTATACAGTACTGGTTATCATTTATATAAAGACACTACTGACCTGATATATGTTCTATACAGTACTGGTTATCATTTATATAAAGACATTACTGACATGATATATGTCCTATACAGTACTGGTTATCATTTATATAAAGACACTTCTGACCTGATATATGTCCTGTACAGTACTGGTTATCATTTATATAAAGACACTACTGACATGATATATGTCCTATACAGTACTGGTTATCATTTATATAAAGACACTACTGACCAGTGTTATATGTCCTATACAGTACTGGTTATCATTTATATAAAGACACTACTGACCAGTGATATATGTCCTATACATTACTGGTTATCATTTATATAAAGACACTACTGACCAGTGTTATATGTCCTATACAGTACTGGTTATCATTTATATAAAGACACTACTGACCAGTGTTATATGTCCTATGCAGTACTTGTAAACTGTTAATTATCTTTAGCATTATGAAGGAGCTCAAAAATGAAATTAGAGATTTTACATGAAGATTTCTTACAAATTATTATATTTTTTCAGATATCAGTGTTTTGGAGACAAAACTACAGAAGAGAAGAGTTGAAGGAAAGTTTTTAGAAGCATGCAAAGTTAGACGTCCACGGCGCATCGTTGTCTCTTATTCCAATGACTCTTTAACCAAAGAAGATTTATATACTTATTTCAATCAGGAATTTGTTGGCAATGTTGTGTCATGTGATGAACGAGATAATTGTCTTTACATCATAAGATTTAAAAGTCATAAAGGTAGAAATTTCAAAGATGATTGATGCTAGTTTTGTATAAAATCCTGTATAGGTCTTAAACCCAAAACAATGGAGGCCCCGTTAGATATAGTTTGTAGTTTATAGTTAGTTTTTCATTTATAAAAACACAGTTTTCTCTGTGTATGCTCTTTCAGAGACTTGGAACAAAGAAAATAATACAAAAATTAAGGACATTCTTTCTAACAGTTTTATCAGACAAACCAGACTTCTTATTCTGCCTTCAGGCAAGTGAACTGAATAAAAGAGGAAACCAGACTAATAATTGCTGCCCTTTGGCAAGTGAACTGAATAATAGAGGAAACCAGACTAATAACTGCTGCCCTTTGGCAAGTGAACTGAATAATAGAGGAAACCAGACTAATAATTGCTGCCCTTTGGCAAGTGAACTGAATAATAGAGGAAACCAGACTAATAACTGCTGCCCTTTGGCAAGTGAACTGAATAATAGAGGAAACCAGACTAATAACTGCTGCCCTCTGGCAAGTGAACTGAATTATAGAGGAAACCAGACTAATAACTGCTGCCCTCTGGCAAATGAACTGAATTATAGAGGAATCCAAACTAATAACTGCTGCCCTCTGGCAAGTGAACTGAATAATAGAGGAAACCAGACTAATAACTGCTGCCCTTTAGAAAGTGAATTGAATCATAGAGGAAACCAGACTAATAACTGCTGCCCTCTGGCAAGTGAACTGAATAATAGAGGAAACCAGACTAATAACTGCTGCCCTTTAGAAAGTGAACTGAATAATAGAGGAAACCAGACTAATAACTGCTGCCCTTTAGAAAGTGAACTGAATAATAGAGGAAACCAGACTAATAACTGCTGCCCTCTGGCAAGTGAACTGAATAATAGAGGAAACCAGACTAATAACTGCTGCCCTTTAGAAAGTGAACTGAATAATAGAGGAAACCAGACTATTAACTGCTGCCCTCTGGCAAGTGAACTGAATAATAGAGGAAACCAGACTAATAACTGCTGCCCTCTGGCAAGTGAACTGAATAATAGAGGAAACCAGACTAATAACTGCTGCCCTCTGGCAAGTGAACTGAATAATAGAGGAAACCAGACTAATAACTGCTGCCCTTTAGAAAGTGAACTGAATAATAGAGGAAACCAGACTAATAACTGCTGCCCTTTAGAAAGTGAACTGAATAATAGAGGAAACCAGACTATTAACTGCTGCCCTCTGGCAAGTGAACTGAATAATAAAGGAAACCAGACTAATAACTGCTGCCCTTTAGAAAGTGAACTGAATAATAGAGGAAACCAGACTAATAACTGCTGCCCTTTAGAAAGTGAACTGAATAATAGAGGAAACCAGACTAATAACTGCTGCCCTTTAGAAAGTGAACTGAATAATAGAGGAAACCAGACTAATAACTGCTGCCCTCTGGCAAGTGAACTGAATAATAGAGGAAACCAGACTAATAACTGCTGCCCTTTAGAAAGTGAACTGAATAATAGAGGAAACAAGACTAATAACTGCTGCCCTCTGGCAAATGAACTGAATTATAGAGGAATCCAAACTAATAATTGCTGCCCTTTAGAAAGTGAATTGAATCATAGAGGAAACCAGATAACTTACTGCTGCCCTTTGGCAAGTGAACTGAATAAAAGAGGAAACCAGACTAATAACTGCTGCCCTTTGGCAAGTGAACTGAATTATAGAGGAAACCAGACTTATAACTGCTGCCCTCTGGCAAGTGAACAGAATAATAGAGGAAACCAGACTAATAACTGCTGCCCTTTGGCAAGTGAACTGAATAAAAGAGGAAACCAGAATAATAACTGCTGCCCTTTGGCAAGTGAACTGAATAAAAGAGGAAACCAGAATAATAACTGCTGCCCTCTGGCAAGTGAACTGAATAATAGAGGAAACCAGACTACTTACTGCTGCCCTTTGGCAAGTGAACTGAATAAAAAAGGAAACCAGACTAATAACTGCTGCCCTTTGGCCAGTGAACTGAATAATAGAGGAAACCAGATTAATAACTGCTGCCCTTTGGCAAGTGAACTGAATAAAAGAGGAAACCAGAATAATAACTGCTTCCCTTTGGCAAGTGAACTGAATAATAGAGGAAACCAGATTAATAACTGCTGCCCTTTGGAAAATGATTTGAATTATAGAATAAACCAGACTACTAACTGCTGCCCTTTGGCCAGTGAACTGAATAATAGTGGAAACTAGATTAATAACTGCTGCCCTTTGGAAAGTGAATTGAATTATAGAAGAAACCAGACTATAAACTGCTGCCCTCAGGCAAGTGAATTGAATTATGGAGAAAACCAGATTACGAACTGCTGCCCTCTGGCAAGTGAACTGAATTATAGAATAAACCAGACTAATAACTGCTGCCCTCTGGCAAGTAAACTGAATTATAGAGAAAACCAGATTACTATCTGCTGCTCTTTGGCAAGTAAACTGAATTATAGAGAAAACCAGACTACTAACTGCTGCCCTTTGGCCAATGAACTGAATTATAGAGGAAACCAGACTATTAACTGCTGCCCTTTGGCCAATGAACTGAATTATAGAGGAAACCAGACTACTAACTGCTGACCTTTGGCAAATGAACTGAATTATACAGGGAACCTGAATACTTACTGCTGCCTTTGGCAAGTCAACTGAATTATAGAGGAAACCAGACTACTAACTGCTGCCCTTTGGCAAGTGAATTGAATTATAGAGGAAACCAGACTACTAACTGCTGCCCTTTGGCAAGTGAACTAAATTATACAGGGAACCTGAATACTTACTGCTGCCTTTGGCAAGTGAACTGAATTATAGAGGAAACCAGACTACTAACTGCTGCCCTCTGGCAAGTGAACTGAATTATAGAGGAAACCAGACTACTATCTGCTGCCCTCTAGCAAGTGAACTGAATTATAGAGGAAACCAGACTACCAACTGCTGCCCTCTGGAAAGTGAACTGAATTATAGAGAAAACCAGGTGTCTAATTGCTGCCCTTTGGCAAATGAACTGAATTATAGAGGAAACCAGATTGCTTACTGCTGCCCTTTGGCAAGTGAACTGAATTATATAGGGAACCAGACTACTAACTGCTGCCCTCTGGCAAGTAAACTGAATTATAGAAGAAACCAGACTACCAACTGCTGCCCTTTTGCAAGTGAACCAAATTATAAAGAGAACCAGACTACTAACTGCTGCCCTTTAGCAAGTGAATTCAATTATAGAGAAAACCAGACTACTAACTGCTGCCCTTTGGCAAGTCAACTGAATTATAGAGGAAACCAGACTAAATACTGCTGCCCTCTGGCAAGTGAAATAATTGTAGAGAAATCCAGACTACTAACTGCTGCCCCCTGGCAAGTGAAAGAATTGTAGAGAAATCCCAACTACTTACTGCTGCCCTTTGGCAAGTGAACTGAATTATATAGGAAACCAGACTACTAACTGCTGCCCTTTGGCAAGTGAACAGAATTACAGAGAAAACCAGACTAATAACTGCTGCCCTCTGGCAAGTGAATTGAATTATATAGAAAACCAGACTAATAACTGCTGCCCTCTGGCAAGTGAAAGAATTGTAGAGAAATCCAGACTACTAACTGCTGCCCCCTGGCAAGTTAAAGAATTGTAGAGAAATCCCAACTATAACTAACTGCTGCCCTTTGGCAAGTGAACTGAATTATAGAGGAAACCTGACTACTAATTGCTGTTTTTTGGGAATAGAACTGAAATCTAGAGGACACCGGACTATGTTCTGCTGCCCTCTGGCAAGTGAACTGAATTATATAGGAAGCCAGACTACTAACTGCTGCCCTCTGGCAAGTGAACCCAATTATAGAAGAAACCAGACTACTAACTGCTGCCCTTTGGCAAGTGAATTGAATAAAAGAGGAAACCAGACTAATAACTGCTGCCCTTTGGCACTATCAGATGTTAAATCACCTTCACAAAATACAGAATCATCTGTGATGGATGACACTATCAGATATAATCATGTCCTCAAAATACAGAAACATCTGCATCTTTGATGACTGACATTATCAGATATAATCACCTCCACAAAATACAGAAACATCTGTGATGAATGACACTATTAGATGTAATCACCTCCACAAAATACAGAAACATCTTTGATGAATGACACTATCAGATATAATCATGTCCTCAAAATACAGAAACATCTGCATCTGTGATGACTGACATTATCAGATATAATCACGTCCTCAAAATACAGAAACATCTGTGATGACTGACACTATCAGATGTAATTACGTCCACAAATACAAAAACATCTGTGATGAATGACACTATCAGATATAATCACATCCACAATATACAGAAACATCTGTGATGACTGACACTATCAGATGTAATCACCTCCACAAAATACAAAAACATCTGTGATGAATGACACTATCAGATGTAATCACCTCCACAAAATACAGAAACATCTGTGATGACTGACACTATCAGATATAATCACCTCCACAAAATACAGAAACATCTGCGATGACTGACACTATCAGATATAATCATGTCCTCAAAATACAGAAACATCTGTAATGACTGACACTATCAGATATAATCACCTCCACAAAATACAAAAACACCTGTGATGACTGACACTATCAGATATAATCACGTCCTCAAAATACAGAAACATCTGTAATGACTGACACTATCAGATATTAATCACGTCCTCAAAATACAGAAACATCAGTGATGACTGACACTATCAGATGTAATCACCTCCACAAAATACAAAAACATCTGTAATGACTGACACTATCAGATGTAATCACCTCCACAAAATACAGAAACATCTGCGATGACTGACACTATAAGATATAATCACATCCATAAAATACAGAAACATCTGTGATGACTGACACTATCAAATGTAATCACCTGCACAAAATACAGAAACATCTGTGATGAATGACATTATCAGATGTAATCAACTCCTCAAAATACAGAAACATCAGTGACGACTGACACTATCAGATGTAATCACCTCCACAATATACAAAAACATCTATGATGACTGACACTATCAGATATAATCACCTCCACAAAATACAAAAACATCTGTGATGAATGACACTATCAGATATAATCACGTCCTCAAAATACAGAAACATCTGTGATGACTGACACTATCAGATGTAATCACCTCCACAAAATACAGAAACATCTGTGATGAATGACACTATCAGATATAATCACCTCCACAAAATACAGAAACATCTGTGATGAATGACACTATCAGATATAATCACCTCCACAAAATACAGTAACATCTGTGATGAATGACACTATCAGATATAATCACCTCCACAAAATACAAAAACATCTGTGATGAATGACGCTATTAGATATAATCACCTCCACAAAATACAGAAACATCTGAAATGACTGACACTATCAGAAATAATCACCTTCACAAAATACAGAAACATCTGTGATGAATGACACTATCAGATATAATCACCTCCTCAAAATACAAAAACATCTGTGATGAATGACACTATCAGATATAATCACCTCCACAAAATACAGAAACATCTGTGATGACTGACACTATCGGATATAATCACCTCCACAAAATACAGAAACATCTGTGATGACTGACACTATCAGATATAATCACCTCCACAAAATACAGAAACATCTGTGATGAATGACACTATCAGATATAATCACCTCCACAAAATACAGAAACATCTGTGATGACTGACACTATCAGATATAATCACCTCCACAAAATACAGAAACATCTGTAATGACTGACACTATCAGATATAATCACCTCCACAAAATACAGAAACATCTGTGATGAATGACACTATCAGATATAATCACCTCCACAAAATACAGAAACATCTGTGATGAATGACACTATCAGATGTAATCACGTCCACAAAATACAGAAACATCTGTGATGACTGACACTATCAGATATAATCACCTCCACAAAATACAGAAACATCTGTGATGACTGACACTATCAGATATAATCACCTCCACAAAATACAGAAACATCTGTGATGACTGACACTATCAGATATAATCACCTCCACAAAATACAGAAACATCTGTGATGACTGACACTATCAAATGTAATCATCTCCACAAAATACAGAAACATCTGTGGTGACTGACACTATCAGATGTAATCACCTCCACAAAATACAGAAACATCTGTGATGACTGACATTATCAGATGTAATCACCTCTACAAAATACAGAAACATCTGTGATGACTGACACTATCAGATGTAATCACCTCCACAAAATATAGAAACATCTGTGATGACTGACATTATCAGATGTAATCACCTCCACAAAATACAGAAACATCTGTGATGACTGACACTATCAGATGTAATCACCTCCACAAAATACAGAAACATCTGTGATGACTGACATTATCAGATGTAATCACCTCCACAAAATACAGAAACATCTGTGATGACTGACACTATCAGATGTAATCACCTCCACAAAATACAGAAACATCTGTGATGAATGACACTATCAGATATAATCACGTCCTCAAAATACAGAAACATCTGTGATGACTGACACTATCAGATATAATCACATCCACAAATACAGAAACATCTGTAATGACTGACACTATCAGATATAATCATGTCCTCAAAATACAGAAACATCTGTGATGACTGACACTATCAGATATAATCACGTCCACAAATACAGAAACATCTGTAATGACAGACACTATCAAATGTAATCACCTCCACAAAATACAGAAACATCTGTGATTACCTACACTATCAGATATATTCACGTCCACAAAATACAGAAACATCTGTGATGACTGACACTATCAAATGTAATCATCTCCACAAAATACAGAAACATCTGTGGTGACTGACACTATCAGATGTAATCACCTCCACAAAATACAGAAACATCTGTGATGACTGACATTATCAGATGTAATCACCTCCACAAAATACAGAAACATCTGTGATGACTGACACTATCAGATATAATCACCTCCACAAAATACAGAAACATCTGTGATGACTGACACTATCAGATATAATCACCTCCACAAAATACAGAAACATCTGTGATGACTGACACTATCAAATGTAATCATCTCCACAAAATACAGAAACATCTGTGGTGACTGACACTATCAGATGTAATCACCTCCACAAAATACAGAAACATCTGTGATGACTGACATTATCAGATGTAATCACCTCTACAAAATACAGAAACATCTGTGATGACTGACACTATCAGATGTAATCACCTCCACAAAATATAGAAACATCTGTGATGACTGACATTATCAGATGTAATCACCTCCACAAAATACAGAAACATCTGTGATGACTGACACTATTAGATGTAATCACCTCCACAAAATACAGAAACATCTGTGATGACTGACATTATCAGATGTAATCACCTCCACAAAATACAGAAACATCTGTGATGACTGACACTATCAGATGTAATCACCTCCACAAAATACAGAAACATCTGTGATGAATGACACTATCAGATATAATCACGTCCTCAAAATACAGAAACATCTGTGATGACTGACACTATCAGATATAATCACATCCACAAATACAGAAACATCTGTAATGACTGACACTATCAGATATAATCATGTCCTCAAAATACAGAAACATCTGTGATGACTGACACTATCAGATATAATCACGTCCACAAATACAGAAACATCTGTAATGACAGACACTATCAAATGTAATCACCTCCACAAAATACAGAAACATCTGAAATGACTGACACTATCAGATATAATTACCTCCTCAAAATACAGAAACATCTGTGATGACTGACACTTTCAGATATAATCACGTCCTCAAAATACAGAAACATCTGTGATGACTGACACTATCAGATATAGTGACGTCCTCAAAATACAGAAACATCTGTGATGACTGACACTATCAGATATAATCACGTCCTCAAAATACAGAAACATCTGTGATGACTGACACTATCAGATATAATAACGTCCTCAAAATACAGAAACATCTGTGATGACTGACACTATCAGATATAATCATGTCCACAAATACAGAAACATCTGTGATGACTGACACTATCAGATATAATCACGTCCACAAATACAGAAACATCTGTAATGACTGACACTATCAGATATAATCATGTCCACAAATACAGAAACATCTGTGATGACTGACACTATCAGATATAATCATGTCCACAAATACAGAAACATCTGTGATGAATGACACTATCAGATATAATCAGGTCCACAAATACAGAAACATCTGCGATGACTTACACTATCAGATATAATCACCTCCACAAAATACAGAAACATCTGTGATTACTGACACTATCAGATATAATCACCTCCAGAAAATACAGAAACATCTGTGATTACTGACACTATCAAATATAATCACCTCCACAAAATACAGAAACATCTGTGATGACTGACACTATCAAATGTAATTACCTCCACAAAATACAGAAACATCTGTGATTACTGACACTATCAGATATAATCACGTCCTCAAAATACAGAAACATCTGTGATGACTGACACTATCAGATATAATGACGTCCACAAATACAGAAACATCTGTGATGACTGACACTATCAGATATAATCACGTCCTCAAAATACAGAAACATCTGTGATGACTGACACTATCAGATATAATGACGTCCACAAATACAGAAACATCTGTGATGACTGACACTATCAGATATAATCACGTCCTCAAAATACAGAAACATCTGTGATGACTGACACTATCAGATATAATGACGTCCACAAATACAGAAACATCTGTGATGACTGACACTATCAGATATAATCACGTCCTCAAAATACAGAAACATCTGTGATGACTGACACTATCAGATATAATCATGTCCACAAATACAGAAACATCTGTGATGACTGACACTATCAGATATAATCACGTCCACAAATACAGAAACATCTGTAATGACTGACACTATCAGATATAACCACGTCCACAAATACAGAAACATCTGTGATGACTGACACTATCAGATATAATCATGTCCACAAATACAGAAACATCTGTAATGACTGAGTCTATCTTAAGTTTTTATTTTCCTTATTTATCAATTTTTTTATTTTGTTTTTATTCACTCAAATCAGTTAACTATTCTTCTTGGCTACACCAAATAAATTTTAAGTTATATGGATTTTTTTGGGAAAAAGAAGAAGCGAGCAATTGATTAAAAATTAAATGTTTTTTTTTTTTCTAAAACACATTTTTCTTCATGCAAACAAAATTTGAAACCGGCCAGTGAGTAAAATAAATGCACAAAAAGAAATTATTGCAGAAAAATGCAAAAATGTTAAAAATACATGTATAACTGATAAAAGCAAAGAATTCGCTTTTCTGGCAAACTCCCATTCAATATCGCAAATAATATATCAACCAAAAGCTGTTTATAAGTAAAACACTGGATAAATGTTTTCCCAATATTGTTAAATTTACACTGAATACAGCCAAAGATTTTGAAGGAAAATGGATGCAGAATTTTACCAGAAATTTTAAACAGCTGGAAAATGATTGGAAAATGAAATTAATTTTATTTCTAATTCTAAATTTTAGAGTCAGGCAAGTGTGGCAAACTACAAATTAATTTGGTATGGCCTTACCTCAAAGTTGTTGAAATTAAGAAATTACATAAACTTATTAAATAGCAGTACTGTTATGATTATAATTATTTAACCCTTTTTTTATTTTCAGAGGTTAAACGAGTTTGTGAACCGACACAGCGACACATAGTGAAAAATGTGCGCCTTAAAGTTACACCTAGTTTTAAATGTAGATTTGGTGAAGTTTGGGATTATAAAAAGCATGAAGTAGAGTTGCCTGAGGATATAACTGTCACCTGGATGGACACATCCATTTTAACATTTTTCATCTCCGATAAAAGTTTATCCAGAATTAAAGATATCAATACTCATCTGCGTGCACACTCTGCTGAAGTCTGCTGCTTGGATGGAGAAAAATTGTGCATCAAATGTCTTCTGACACAGACGACACCAGGTGTCAGAAAAATTGCAGAAAGTTGGACAACTGATGTTAGAAAAACATATGATGACATAGTGAAGAAAACTTTACTTAAAATCAAAATATCCTGTTCATCACCTAAAATTTATGCAGAATTGAAAGAAAATTTACCAAAGATCAATTTATCTAAAGATGTGAATGTACTTGAAGATGAAAAGGTTCATTGTTTCATTATTGTTGGTCCAAACACTGCTGCACAGGATAGTCAGAAGAAAATACTCAAAATGAAGAAAACCATAGAAAGTGAAAACAATATTGTTTCAGAATCCAAAACTTTTACCAGTGGTAAAATATATATTTTAGAGAAAGAAGGTGTCATTGGGCAGGTGAATAAAATTGCTGATGACTTAGACGTCTGTACAGATCAGGAAGCTGGGGTGATTTATTTCAAAGGTACAGCCAATGACGTTCTTGAAGCTAAGGTTAAGATATATGAAGCTTTAAATAAGAAAACCGTGAGGCGGGTGTATGGTTTATCTCCATTACAGATAAAACTAATGAAAAATGTGGTGGGGTTAATTCATGAAACATTCCAATGTTATAACATCAAAGGAGCTGTAGATTACAGCTCTGAAAAAATTGAAGTAATAACTTCTACAGAGAATGAAAATATATTGGCTGTAGATCTTGTTAAAAACTTTGTGATAGAAAGGGTGATAAATCTAGGATTTGAGTCATTATCTGTACTAGATAAACAGCAGTGGTCATTTACTGTTAATAAGATGAAACAGGACCATGCAGAAAAAATTTTGATTGAAATATTTGATTCTATAATCACTGTGGCAGCTACTTGTGACATTTTTGATGAAGTTTTTGAGGAGTTAAAATCAGTTATTGATCACAATACAATTATTTCAGAATCTATAGAATTAAATAGCAATGGTGAATTTGAGTTCTTAGAAAAGTTCCGGTTTGATGATCTTGAAAAACTACAGAAAGATTTGTCAGGTGAATGTGTTCAGATAGAAATGCATGGTGATTCATTATCAATAGAAATATCTGGAACTAAATCAGGTATTGACAAGGCAAAATCATCTTTAAACCAAGAAATCCAAGACATCATCAAAATGAAGTATGTCAAAAAAGGAGTTGGAATCAGCAAAGTAATTGAAGAAGAAATGGAGATATTACATCAAACATGCAATAGTTATAATACAGTGGTAGCTTTAACAGATTCCAAATCAACACAGGGTAAGTTGTACTGGCTATGGTAAAAAACTAATTAATTCATTTAAAACATATTGCAAGGAGTTTGTGTTATAATAATAATAATAATAATAATAATAATAATAATAACAACAACAACAACATCACCAACAACAACAATAATAATAATGATTTTTTTGGTGAACTTTGAGAACAAAAATTATCTGTCAATCAAATAATTAAAATTATTAATTCCAATTATATAAATTTTATTTACACATTAGATAATTTCCTATTTCTTTCCTTGTATATTTTTGTTTTCATCACTTACTTACTCACTAAATAGTTTTCTATTGGATAAGTATTAAGATATTTTTTTTTTTACATCTGATAACTGACATTAATTTAAATATTACATAACAATAATTTTTGTTTTCATCTAAATACTGTAAACTTATTTATTTTCATATGTATTAATCAATTAATTTTATATTATGAAATAAAACATTTTATTTGTTGGTAATTTTCATTGTTTTTGAAATAGACTATAAATATGTATTTACAATATTATAGTATAAATTTTCGCTTTGTATATATTTTCATGCAAAACAAATGACCACAGAATATAAGCAAAAATTAATACATTGTGAAAGCAAAAAATGTTGGAAGTAATTGCAAATTTCAATAGAAACTACACAGAGCAAAATACTGCCCATACCAAAAAAAAAAAAAAAAAAAAAAAAAGGCACAAAAATGTTTCAGAAAAGGTATGCCTTTTTACTACAACTTTGGAATCGAGGGTCCATCACGGTTTCAAAGTTATGCTAAAAATGTACTCTGAGGCATGTTTACAGGAAAAATTATGTCATTAAAAACAAACTTAATTACTTAAAAACGAAAATAAATGAAGCCATTTCTTGTTTTTTGTTTTGTTTTTGTTGGAGAGTGCATTTATAGCCAAGGTGTGTTATAAATCTACCAGTAACTATATATTACAGCTGTAAAAGATGAGGATATAATACCAAAATCTGGACCATTGAAGTTAAGGAATGGAGCAGAGATATCGCTTATTGTCGGAGATATAGCAAAGACTCAGGTATAGTTGTACTCAAACAAGAGACCCACAGCTCACATGTCTTGCTTGAAAAGGGTAGTTTGTGATTATAAAGTTGATCCATAGCTCACATGCTTTGCTTGACAAGGGCTGTTTTGTGATTATAAAGTTGATCCACAGCTCACATGTCTTACTTGACAAGGGCTGTTTTGTGATTATAAAGTTGATCCATAGCTCACATGTCTTACTTGACAAGGGCTGTTTTGTGATTATAAAGTTGATCCATAGCTTACATGCGTTTTTAGACAAAGGCTGTTTTGTGATTATAAAGTTGATCCATAGCTCACATGTCTTACTTGACAAGGGCAGTTTTGTGATTATAAAGTTTATCCATAGCTCACATGTCTTTTTAGACAAGGGCTGATTTGTGATTATAAAGTTGATCCATAGCTCACATGTCTTGCTTGACAAGGGCTGTTTTGTGATTATAAAGTTGATCCATAGCTCACATGTCTTGCTTGACAAGGGCTGTTTTGTAATTATAAAGTTGACCCATAGCTCACATGTCTTGCTTGACAAGGGCTGTTTTGTGATTATAAAGTTGATCCATAGCTCACATGTCTTTTTAGACAAGGGCTGTTTTGTGATTATAATGTTATTTCACTACTAAATTGTTTTGAATTAATATTTATATTGTTATAAGGCTTGCAAGGAAAATTGAGTGACATGTGCTAGCTTGTATCCATTAATTAAGGCTAAATTTAACTGATTTTATTTACATATGAGCTTATAAGTCATCAATAAGTACAGGGCTGTTAAAAATGTAAGGTTTAAAAAGTTTAAATGTACAGACTGCTATTAAAGCATATTGTAGTATTGTCACTGACATTAACTCACGGGTTATGGGTTCATACACAAGTACTGCTTGGAATTTTTTCTGAGGTAAAATTTTTCAAACACTAACTGTATGTTTTCAGGCTGATGTGTTGGTGTGCACTGTGTCACATGACTTAAATTTAGCAGCTGGTAGAGCTAGTAGTGGTCTGTTGAAGGCTGGAGGAGATTCATTGCAATGTGAATGTAGAACAAAGTTCCCAAATGGCATTAAAGATGGAGAAATTGTCTCTGTAAAGGGAGGTAACTTATCTTGCAAGGAAGTCTATTTTGGAGCTTTGCCAAGATGGAATGCTGAGTCATTGCCAGACAAGGTATTATTTTTTGATGATAGACTATTAACTTCTGAAATAATAATCTTTTATGCTGGTAATTGTTAAATTAAATTTCAATCTAGCAGAGGGAGATGGGTCTTGCTAGACAGTGTGCAAAACCCTCAGTGGTCTTGCAAGACAGCTAGTGTGTTTTAGGTACTGATTTAAAGGTAATTTGTGTTGAAATAGAACTAAAAATCATTTGTCTGTCACAACTTTTAATTTTCTAAATTAATGTTTTGGCAAACACTTCAAGGTATGTATCTAAATAATAAAAAGAAGTGTATATATTTGTCACTGAATATATCAAAATGTTCTTTATATTGTAAATGGAGTTGTTTAGCTAACTGGTTAAAAACAAAGGATTCTTGATTTAGTTTCTGGCCTCAGTTTCACAATAAAATCTTAACTAAGATTTTCCTTAACTTAAACTTAACAAATTTTAATCATCTCTTTTTGGAACTGCTGACGAATATTTTTGTAAAAACTACATGCAGATGTTTTATTCTAGACATGATTTTCAAAATGAAACCTTAAATTTCTGAATACTTTGAAAATTAACAACACTATAAGGATTTGAAATTTTGCATGATTTAAGTTAAGGAAAATCTTAGCTAAGGAATGATTGTGAAACCGGGACCAGGGGTTGGAACTTAGTAAGGCTTTACAATCCTATAGCTAGATATTTAATTTACATTGCCTCAAACTTAGCTATATTAAAGTAATGGTTACAACAGGTATTTGAGGTAGTTTTATTTCTTTTACACCGCTAAAACCAGAATTAGCACAGTTTCAAGAGGCTAGGGACATTTTTATTGTTATTTCTAAACTTATAAGCTTTCTATGATAATATACTTATCTGTTTGTTGCATCAGTTCATGAATTCGAGGTACCTGTACCTGAAAATATTGCATTAGCACATAATGTATCTGTACGAGTAAAACATGGTCCTCGAATTTAAGATGTAAAACATATAAACCAGCTTTTCATTAAAATTGTTTTTACAATTTTGATTTTGTCATCTCAATGTCCTTTTAATAGTTGATATTTTGAATTTTAAAAACTAAAATTGCTGTTTAATTTTACTGTGAAAACTGTGTTTTGTGCATTTTGAATTAAACAAATTTTACAACATTAAAAAACTGACATATGAATCAACTTGTTTTCTGGCAGATATTATTAAAGTTTATGAAAGATTGTCTGACAGAAGCAGAAAATTCTGGATACACCTCCATCACTTTTTTGGCACTTGGAACAGGTGACCTTGGTTATCCAGTGACAGATGTTGCAGATTTGATGTATAAATGTATTTTAGATTCAGAAAGGTTGAATGACGGATGTAAAATAAAACACATTGGATTTGTTGTTCACGATAAAAATAGAGATACTTTGCAGGTAAGTCTTCTGTATAGTGTTTGTATGGTGGCACGGTCACTTGCTTTTTCCAGTATATGACTGTGGATTCAACCTCAATATTGAATGATCTTCATCTTCTGTCTGCACTTGAGTCATTCAGAACTGATGTTCTATATAACAGCAGGTATCCCATAAAAAGTAAACCTAGCTGCCACTGTTTATGTTTTACACTAAGACGGGGCGTATTATGGGATCACCCTTGGCGGGCGGGCAGGCGTCTGGGCGGGCGGATGGGCGGGCGGGCGTACTGGCGGCGGGTTTGTCCGGCCCATAACTCTGACATCTATGGTCAGAATGACTTGAAACTTGGTATGCTTACTTACCACGATGATACGAAGTGCAGTGCTCAGGAACCGTAACTCTAGCTTCCTTAATTTTTGAGTATACCCCTTTGAATGCTGTTAGCATGTTTGTCCGGATCATAACTTTGACATCTATGGTCAGAATGATTTGAAACTTGGTATGCTTACTTACCACGATGATGCCAAGTGCAGTGCACAGGAACCGTAACTCTAGCTTCCTTAATTTTTGAGTTATTCCCCTTTGTGTGCTGCCAGAGTACGCTGCGGGTTTGTCTGGCCCATAACTCTGACATCTATGGTCAGAATGACTTGAAACTTGGTATGCTTACTTACCACGATGATCCGAAGTGCAGTGCTCAGGAACCGTAACTCTAGCTTCCTTAATTTATTCTACCAGGGAGCAGATACACATAGAGTTGTAGGCTGAAGAACTTGCACAGGAACCGTAACTCTAGCTTCCTTAATTTTTGAGTTATTCCCCTTTGTGTGCTGCCAGAGTACGCTGCGGGTTTGTCTGGCCCATAACTCTGACATCTATGGTCAGAATGACTTGAAACTTGGTATGCTTACTTACCACGATGATCCGAAGTGCAGTGCTCAGGAACCGTAACTCTAGCTTCCTTAATTTATTCTACCAGGGAGCAGATACACATAGAGTTGTAGGCTGAAGAACTTGCTGTCTTTGAAACAACCCAGTATACTAGAGATTACCTCAATTTTGTGATGAAGGTTACAAGAACATGATGGTAAAATTATATAAATGGTGTTGCTGGTGGTAAGTCTATTTTGTTACTGAAAATAATACCAAAATCTCAATAATTACTATTGTTTTTTATTGTACTTGTTGACTTGTGCACTGCATTTTGTATCATTGTGATGAATAATTGAATTGACTTATTGATTATGAACAGCTCATATGAACTGTATAAGTCCCTTTACAGTTCATAATAAACAAAATATCCACATAAATGACTTGCAGATTTGACGGGCGTATCATGCTCTGCCATGCGTAACTCTTGTTTTACTTATGGGCAATACTATACATCACAAATTCTGAATAATTTTTATAATTGTCACATTCTTTACAGATCATTGTCAGTTCATTATAACCCAAGTGCCTTGTTTAAAAATCCCACTTAGACAGACACTTGATTGAGTTTTCTCAGTTCCTATAGCAAACATAATGTTTTCTTTCAGACATTAAAGTTTCCTTCACCATCAACTTTTTGCATACTCTAGAGAATTACTTTACTCTAACCCACTCTACTTCACTCTTTTATTTGATTGATAGATGATATTAGTGGAGTTAAATGATAGCCAATCAATTAACTATTTATCATAAATTATATATTTTATATATATAAATTTTAGGCTTTTAAAGCAAAGGAAGACAGGCTTAAATCAGGTAAGACTGACATGTATTGTGTTGTTATGTCATTTCACAATCAAATTTGTTGATAAAAAATGTCATTTCACAATAAAGGCTGACATATATTGTGTAGAAATATCATTTCACAATGAAGACTGACTTTTTTGTCTGTCTGTCTTTCTATCTGTCTGTATGTCTCTATGTCTGTCTTTCTGTCTGTTGGTCTGTTTGTATGTCTGTCTCTCTATCTGCCTGTCTTTCTGTCTGTCTGTCTGTATGTATGTATGTATGTATGTCAGTCTTTCTATCTGTCAGTCTGTCTGTCTGTATGTATGTCTGTCTTTCTGCTTATATAACTGTCTGTCAGGCTCTCTGGCTTTCTCTCTGTCTACATTTGTATAAGTCTGTCTTTCTATCTGTCTGTTTGTCTGTTTTTCTGACTGTCTGCATGTCTATGTATGTCTGTCTTTCTGTGTCTGTCTGTCTGTATGTCTGTATGTCTGTCTTTCTGTATGTATGTCTGTCTTTCTGCCTATATAACTGTCTGTCAGGCTCTCTGGCTTTCTCTCTGTGTACATTTGTTTAAGTCTGTCTATCCATCTGTATGTCTGTCTGTTTGGCTGTCTTTCTATCTGTCTGTCTGTCTGTCTGTATGTATGTATGTATGTATGTATGTATGTATGTTTTTCTATCTGTCTGTCTGTCTGTATGTATGTCTGTCTTTCTGCCAATATAACTGTCTGTCAGGCTGTCTGGCTTTTTTGTCTGTCTACATTTGTTTAAGTTAGTTTATATATCTGGTTATCACTTAATGCTTCATTAAAGGATACCATGATCCTAAAACATGTTTTGAAAAGTCACATGATGATCAAAATAAAATCTTTAAAAATTGCTTTTTTTTGTCATCAGAAAGAAATGAAACTGTGAATCAATGCTAACTGTAATTTTAAAATACATAGCATGGTTTCTTCTTGTGTTGTCATATGGAGAATAATTAATGTTAATCTGTTTATTTGGTAGATCTTCAGAAGTATTTAAAGAGAGAACACAGAAGTATCAAGTGTAGGAATGGAACAGTTATACAGCTAGTGAAAGGAGAAATTGCTAAAGAAAAGGTGCAGTAAAACATGTCTGTTATGTAAGACTTGTACAATTAAAAGTGTATGTTTTAGGATTGAAACACTTGTAATTTAAAAAAGTATGGAACAGAAATGGAACACTTTTATAGATGGTGAAATTAAGTAAGCTAAAGAGTGAATTTGTATAAAAATTAAATACATGTATTTATACAATATACTTGTATTGTTGATGAACGGAAATATAACTAAAGAACTTGCAATGCTAGTGGCATCTAGTTGCTTATTTTAGTATAAAGCACTTATGCCCATTGAAGAGTTGACTGACCAGATGGACACTTTTTATCAAACTAGAGGCAGTTGAATACTAAGCTTTATAGAATTTTTTGTTACATTTATTTTTGTATAAATAAATCTTTTATTCTTCTTCAGTGTGATGTTATTGTTTGTGGAACATCAAAAGAATTAAACTTGTCAGCGGGAAAATCATGCAAGAACTTACTTCAGTTTGGAGGGAAGAAACTACAGGATGAATGCAAGAAGAAATACCCAGAAGGCATCAAGGAAGGGGAAATAGCAGTAGTAAAGGGATGTGGAAATCTAAAATGCAAAGAAGTTTATTTTGGAGCATTGCCTGATTGGAAAACTGAACAGTCAAAACATCGAAAGGTTTATTTTACTTAATATAAATACTAAAATATATACACATTACCTGTACAGTAAAAATGAAGTTTGGTCATTACCTTGGTTTAGCAGAAGGTCAGAATTTTTGTTATTTGAATAATAATACAACTAAATAGTTTAGGGTAGAAGAAAACACCTGTGTTATCATTTAAAATTTTGAATATTAAAAATGTTTTCTGGTCAATATAATTTCTAATTCTAACACAGTTTAATTTCTTAGCTCACCTGAGATTTCAGATAAGATGTATATAAGAACATTGTTGGTATTGATATAAGGATAATTTTGATATATATGTATCAAAGGTCATGAGGCTATGTTGCAAATGCATAAAATAATGAAATGGTTAATTATCTTGTATATATATATATATCAGTATTCTCTTTTGAAACTATAGTGGATCAAATTTGATGGAATTTGTTCAGAAGCATATATAGGTTACTGCCATTCAGATTATTTTCACCGCATTTTCATGGCTACCAGTACAGTTTACAGTAATGTTGAGAATCTAAAACCTATGATTGCAGATCAAAGTAATGTGATATTTGGCTTCTTTATCCCCTTACATTATCACCTATGTTCAACTTTTTTCTATTTAAAGACCTTATCTCATTACATTTGTTTAAATCTCATTTGGGCAGTTCATGGTGTTCAAAATTTTGTAACTTGTTTATGTAGCTTCCTTCAATATCCAAAAACTGACTGTACAAATCTTGAGCATAAAGCATGATTCCTCCCACCACAATCCTGGCAACTAACTGTTTAATTTTATTTTTATTTTAGATGTTGTGGAAATTTGTGGAATCTTGCATGTTAAAGGCTCATGAATCGGGACATTCCACAATTGTATTTGCAGCTTTAGGAACAGGTGCCCTGGGATATCCTCCCGATCGAGCTGCACATCTGATGTATGATAGTGTAATAAAGTTTGATAATTCCCATGATACGAGAAGTGCACTGAAAAATGTCAAATTTGTTGTGCATTATAAAGATGATCAAACAATAAGGGTATGATGTTTTATTTTACTTTTACACTAAAGGTTGTTGGATAGGACCTATAAAACTGATTATATTTGTCATGGAGGGAGTAAAATGGAGTTGAGTATCGTGTGACAAGTCGGGATTATTTCACTTCTATGGAGACAGTCAATTCTGGGAAAGTTCAGGAAAACAGTCAGTATCTAAAAACCTTTTTGGAATTACAAACTTACTTCTCATACACGAATCTAGAGACAACTTGACTTTACTGTATAGTATTTTTGTACTAAAATAAAACCTAACTGACATCATAATACACATGCATATCAGGGGTCCAGAAACGGTCATATTTGCCGGACATGTCCGACAAAAAATATTTTTGTCCGATGTGAAATATAGCTTGTCGGACATTTTTAGTTTAAAATAGAATTCAGTTAATCGGACACGTAAATAAATATGTTTATCGGTCATTGTTTTACTCGAGTATTTTATCGATCACCTGTCAGTCATTTTCAATAAATAATACAGATCTAATAATTAGGCTTTTGTTTATTAATCAGTTAAAATCCATGGTCTCAATCTGTTCCTTTTGTTTCATCGTCCGAATCACCATTACTTTTGTTGATAAGTTGTTTATTAAGTAATCACATCGCTTGACAGACGGAAGCCATAAACACCTGAGTACCTGTTAACTGAAGGTCATGGTCGTCGGACTATTTCAAAGAGGTTCCACGCGGGATGTTAAATAATAATACAATGCGCATAGTACGGTCTTGGCAAACTGTTTAGTTATAAATAAATAATTTTGAAAAGTCTAAATAAAATCAAAGAGGTCTCAAAATGAGGTTCAGTAAAGTTCGTGTAACTTCGGGAAAACGAAAATGCGCGATTGTCAATAAACAAAGATGGCCGTCAAATCATGTGTCGTCAACGCCGACAGTTCAAAATCAACACTAATGTGGACATATAAGTCTGACCATATATATTTAAATAACTTCGTAAACACCCCTTTTTAAAAACTTGCATATTGATATTAAAAATCTTTTTAAAATACATAGTCAGTAACAACGTTTTTTTTTTTTTTTTTTTTTTTTTTGCTTTTTTCACTGCATCATCGGTGGTACAGTTGCTTTGAAAATGTCCGACACCTCAGTCAAAGTTTTCCTGAGCCCTGATGCATATATGTGTGTGTGTGTGTGTGTGTGTGTGTGTGTGTGTGTCATGACTAAGGTGGAGCTTAACAGAACATAACTCTGACAGACTGAATCCATGATGTAACCTACATGTATGACACTTTGAGTTTTATTTCAAATATCCATCTTGTTAGTCATTATTAGGAAAAAAAAAAAAACAAGCTGAATTGATGAAAGTTTTCCTCTTTATTTTCAGGGTTACTTTCAGAAGGAGATAGAATTGTTGAAATCCTTGTATAATGGCAGTAAGATATATAACTATTAAATTTGTATACTCTATAGCAATAACATGCAAAATTACAGAAAAAAACATTGTCTAGTTAAAACTATCAGCAGTTTTCAAATTGGTAAAACTTTTATGGTTCATTCTAATTTTCCCCTGAATCTTAAAGATTTTTCTGTGATTTTTTTTCTTGATGTTGTTTGCTCATTACAAATGTTGTACTGTATTAGCATGATTAATATTGTATAAGTATTTATATTAGCTTGTATTATATTTGGATGCTCCCAAGGGTCTGAGACAAGCATTTAGAGTGTAATATATTTGGCGCTTCTGAGGGTCTCAAGCATTTAGAATGTCTTAATATTGGTGCTGTCATTGTTTCCTCTTAGACAGGTGAGCTAAAATTAATGTTGAAGTGTATTAATATTGGCGGAATTGATTTAATGCCAAAAATGCCAATATTAATACACAGCCAAATAGTTATACAGTAGTAAATTAATTAATGAGTTGAATAAAATAGATATAATTTTAAAAATTAAAAACAAAAAAATGTCTGTCTTGGGTCATTTCAGCACGGACAAAGCTCACAAATTTAAATGTATTGATATAAGCCTGATTTTATGTACTACAGTTAATAAAAATTTATAGACAATATCTGACTGCATCACAAAAAAATGTATGTATAAGAAAAGAACGACAGTATTCAGCTGAAACTAAGCATATAGTTCATCAAGAATCGGAAACTTTTAAAAGTACATGTATCGCTCTAGAGATATTAAATCGCAGAATAAGTTTTATGTTCTCAATAAGTAAAAAATGTATCTGTAGATCTACACCATAAGTATCAGTGACTCTATTTCTCAAAATGCATCAAATAAATGATCATATGTATAAAAAAGAGACATAACCCTGAAGAGTGTACAATAATGATAGATCAAGTATAGATTAACAGGAGGTGTAACCCTAAATATTGTACAATTATAATATACATGAAGGACAAAACCAAGCATGTCAAAATATGAGACCAAACCAAGCATGTAAAATATGAAACCAAACCAAGCATGTAAAATATGAGACCAAACCAAGCATGTCAATATACATGTAGGACCAAACCAAGCATGTCAAAATATGAGACCAAACCTAGCATGTCAAAATATGAGACCAAACCAAACATGTCAATATACATGTAGGACCAAACCAAGCATGTCAAAATATGAGACCAAACCTAGCATGTAAAAATATGAGACCAAACCAAGCATGTCAAAATATGAGACCAAACCAAGCATGTCAACATATACATGTAGGACCTAACCAAGCATGTCAAAATATGAGACCAAACCAAGCATGTCACAATATACATGTAGGACCAAACCAAGCATGTCAAAATATGAAAGCAAAATAGGCATGACAAAATATAGAAAAAAACAAGCATGTGAAATATGAAACCAAACCAAGCATGTCAAATACAATGTATGAGACCAAACCAAGCATGTGAAAATATAGGACCAAACCAAGCATGTGAAAATATAGGACCAAACCAAGTATGTGAAAATATAGGACCAAACCAAGCATGTGAAAATATGAGACCAAACCAAGCATGTCAAAATATAGGACCAAATCAAGCATGTCAAATACAATGTATGAGACCAAACCAAGCATGTCAAAATATGAGACCAAACCAAGCATGTCAAAATATAGGACCAAACCAAGCATGTCAGAATATGAGACCAAACCAAGCTTGTAAAATATGAGACAAAACTAAGCTTGAAACCATCCAGCAAATCTTGTTAAAATATAGAATTACAAGTAGTTTTTAGATACAACTTACATTATCTCTATTTACAGCACATGGAAAAAAGAATGAAAAAATAAAGAGAAAGGTCATGTTAGGTCACATTGAAAAACAAAAGGTTAGTGAATTCATTAATATCTTTAATGAATTTTAGAACTTTTTTGTTCAAAATGGCTGTCAAAAATTAAAGATGTTTGCCATTAATATAAACAGAAAATATCCAGATAAAAAGTCATTATATATGAACCTATTTGTTTATATTTGAATTATAGAACAAGATATTAATCAGGAAATTAATGCGCGCAAGAAATTAATACAAATGTATATTTATCTTTTACTCAGTTTTTACTGATTATACGAATGACTTTAAAAAACTCCTCCTAAAAATAAACCTTTAGATACGTGTACTTTAGAACAAGATTTAATGAAGAAAATCATAGTTTGATGCAGAAACAATTATATCCTATATGGCTGTCCAAAATCTTAGATAGCTGCCATTACTGTAAATGGAAAAAGCATAAAAATAGCATTACAGGACTGGTTTATTTATGAACCAATTGGATTCATTCATAGAAAGCATATGTAAAGCCATTCAACAGATTTAACAAAATTTCTTGACGAAGTTTTCATTGACCCAATTTACAGAGATTACACAAATAAGGTGTTCCTGTTTTGTTTGGGAATCTGTTGGGAGGCAGTGAAATGCAATGGAGTTCTTAAGATAAGTTACATCTTGGTTACAGTTCCCCACATTGGATTGGATGCAATCAGTGGCAAGGTCAAATTAATAGGATTTCTTTTGTATCATTTATTTTTGATATCCATAGAATTTCAGTAAGGTGGCTTTTAAACACTCTGATTTCTTGTTTTTTATAACTTTTAAAGCATCTTAAAAATTTCAGGTTGATGTCATTGCCTGTAATGTCAGCCCTACACTGAACCTCAGAAATGGAAAAGTGACACATGCTTTACTTACCTGTGAGCAATCCCTCCAGTCAGAATGTCAACAGAATTATCCTTATGGAATCAATATCGGAGAATTAGCAGTAATTGGACCTGGAAATTTACCCTGTAAAAAGGTGTATCTTGGAGTGCTCCCTAAATATGAAGAAGATGAGGAGAATTCTGAACAGGTAAGTTACAAAAATTCACTATCAGACATGGTAGAGAAAATTGAATTATAGGAAGAAATCTCTAATTAATTAGAAGGGGATAGGCTTGTCATTTTTATCTTGCATATATAATATAATAAAGAACCAATAAGCATACTCTTGGAGGTAGACACAGAATATTTATGTTCTACATGTATCAGAGGTGTGCTAGCTTTTATTTAGATATAACGTTTCGTGGACATTTTGACAAAGATGAGCTGAGCAGTCATTCAGTTTTGTACATTTACATTGTCACATAACAAATTTGAAAGGAGATGATTTAGCAGTAATAAAAAGTTATAAATAGACAATTGTAGTGGTCTGGGTAGCTCAATTGGTAGAGTCTATGGTGCGGGAGGTCCCAGGTTTGATCCCCAGTCTGACCTTGCATTTTTTCTCCTTCCTGTTACACAGTATAGAAAAAATATAACAGCATTCGTTCACCTGTTAATGTTAAAGCTTATATAATGATATACAGGATGTCACAATTTTGTATTGTGATTGTAGTACACGTGTTGGATAATTCAACCTGATTGAAACTACAAAGTTTATACATAATATAACAAAATTTAATAAATGAAACAAAACAAACAAAATAACATATGAACATAAAGTCATAAATTAGTACCCTGGTTTATAAAGTCCCAATTAAATCACCAGTATTCACTTTCTGAACTGCAAAAACCACTTCGTAAATTTTATCTTGACTGTTGATTCTACAATAGCTAAAATAACAGTACTCAACACATAGCATCATGAATTCAATTTCAATAAATATAAACAGTATTCAGTATTCAACACATTAAGACTATTTAGTCATCTCCAATACTTATAAACAGTTTTCAACTGAGCATTATCCAACACACCTCAATATAGGTTTATACACATGAATATTGTCCATTTCATATAGACAGTATCTAATACACAGTTCGCTTCCAATATACATGAATTGTTAATCACACATTAACTGTATTCACTTTAGGAAAATGGTTTCTGTACTTCAAAAGATCATATCTTTTAACTGTGATTCAGATGTATCCAAAATTATGTTTGTACTCTTGTTACCACATATTTATTTATTTATTTATTGCACGGATACAATTACAATAATTGATCAAGGCAATCTAATTAAACATAAAATGACAATCTAATTAAACATAAAATGACAATCTAATTAAACATAAAATGACAATCTAATTAAACATAAAATGACAATCTAATTAAACATAAACTGTCAATCTAATTAAACATAAACTGTCAATCTAATTAAACATAAAATGACAATATTTACAAGGAAAGATGAGAAAAATACAAAAATATGCAAACTCTTCAAACAATATACACAAAAAGTGTAGCGAGTCTGTAACCTGCAAGGCGGTAATATGTCACTACTCATGCTGGTCACCTAAAATAATTAAAATAACCCAGGTTACCATAATTGATTCATATGATTCATATTTGATATATAACATATTATGTCCATGTATTATATGCAGTTCAAAAAGTTCATGGCCACACAGATTTCACACAGGAAAATTCCACAGAGGATCTAGACTTCTAACCACACCCTGTCCTCATTTTCTACATACTGGCGTGAATACTAGTAATCAGTTTACCTGGCCTATACATAGCCTACCTAACATGTGAATATATAACACCTGTTTGACAATAACAGTGACCAACTAACCATGACATTTTATATTAAGTTTTACCTGTAATTGACAGTGATTCGACACTAAGTATTACTTAAATGAAAACAACTATGCTACAAAATGTGACATGGGTATTGCTAATACAGGTATATACAGATATTGCTATGTACAGGTAATTCAGGTTTATAAATAAATGTTACAGGTTCTGTTTGATTTCATCATGACATGTCTGAGTACTGCCTCTGATAATGGATACCAGTCTATCGCATTTCCTGCAGTTGGTACTGGAGATTTTAACAAGTACCCTCATCACATTGTAGCATCTATCATTTTTAAAGCAGTTGCAGCGTTTGAAAGACAAAATGTAGGCAGTTTGACAGAGGTTTTCTGTGTTGTTTTAAATCAAGATGTGAAATCTGCACAGGTAATTGTTGACAGTTATCAGTGTGTAATGGGTCAAAAGATTATTTAAAATTTTGTATAGTCATGTTTAAACTCATCAGTTCAAAGCAGGTTAACTATTTTACATAAATATTTACATATTATTTAATTTATTGCCTAAATTGTATAATTTGATATAAGATATGAAAAGTAAATAAATTTTAAATGCCAATTTTGAGGTTTGACGAGGTGTTGCATGCATGTTTACAAGTAGGATGTAACAGCCTTCTAAAGTGACTAATAACATTGCTTACACTGTTGTATAGTTTCTATATACCACTGGTCGAATAAATATGCAAATGTCTGTCGAATCACTTAAAGGCATATTTATTTGTATTCTTGGGCACTGTCAAAAGAGGTAAACAGATATTCCAGTTCACATCTAAGCAGCTAATCTAAGCCAACTTTTTATCTGGAGGATTTCAAAATATCTTTTGCTCCCAAATAACTTTCACTTCCATAATTTTCTATAGTCACCACTAAGATAATGCATAAGAATTCTTAACAGTGAAAGCATATAAACTTTCTGAATGTTTAAAAAATTTTCCACCAAACAGCTTATCAAAAAAGAAGAGCATTTAATGATGTCACACATTAAGGTCAAGTCCAAGAAAATGTCTCCATTTAAATTTTTTTGATTTCGCATAAAAACCTCATTTTATTGTGACATTGTTAATGCAGGCCCCGGTTTCACAATCATTCCTTAACTAAGATTTTCCTTAAGTTAACTTAAATCTTGCAAATTAAAAACAGTAAAAATTTTGTTAATTATTGAAATATTTAGTAATCTTTGGTGTCATTTTGAAGATCACTTCAAGCTTGTAACATCTGTATTAAGTTTTATCACAAATGTTTATGAGTAACTCAGAAAGAGATTGCTAAAATTTGCTCAATTCAAGTTAAGGAAAATCTTAGTTAAGGAATGATTGTGAAACATGGGCCTGGAGTGTTACTGTTCAATTTAAATAACTCAATAAAATGGTTTTTTCCAAAATAGAATAAAATTTCCTTAACTTTAGAAAAACTTTAGAAATAAATTGATGTTTTGATTTGTGAGAGCTTTTTTTTACATAATTCTAACAATCATGATTTCAGGCATTCATAGCAGAAGAGAAAAATTATTCTTCACCATCCTTTATGCAAGACAGTAAATATGAAACTGAATCAAATCCAGGTAAAAGCTAGTATGAATAAGTATGTATTCTCATGATTTAATGATGAGCCAGTGTAGGTTACTTTGAAATCAACAATTTTCGTGCTGTCCAAATTTCATGGTTCTAAGAAAATTATCATTTCGTGGGGGATGAATTTGTGGTTATGACTGTAGTTAATAAAGTGAACCAAATGTTGTAAAAACATTTTCTGATGTGTTCATTGTTTCCGGATTACTCTACTTATTTCACTCATGTCATCAAAAAAGTAAGTTGTTAATATCATATATTTCATTGATATGTAAATTCTTGGGTCGAGACGTCCATGAAAATAACGAAAATTGGGCAACCATGAAAATTGATGATTTCACAGTATATCAATGAATTTCAAAACATAAGGTTTATTCAAATCTCAAAGTGTGTTTGAAATAATTTCCTTTGGCGATTTTCATCTCTGACTGATATATGAAGATCAGAAGGCCTGTGTTAATTAAGCTACAACATGAACTTTAGTTGCACATTTTCACATAAATACTTCAACTTCATTTATAGCTTGTACAGTAATCATCATCATCATCATCATTATCATCATCATGATCCAGGCCTTATTCCTTTTACACGGATGAGGCATGACTGTCCAGTTAAAAATGAAACCTCCCCCTTCATGCTTGTTAATCCAGTTGGTTTGTGTCACCCATTCTTAGAGACTTACAGTCCTATTTTACTAGGTAATTACAGGTCATTTTTAATCCACCCAGTGCCCGATGACCAGTGACATTGTGTGATTTAATTCTCCTTTCTCTTTAACTAAGACTGGTCAGTTTTGGTCTACTTGGTGACCGCTGACCAGTGACATGATGTGATTTAAATCTTCTTTCACTTTAACTAAGACCGGTCAGTTTTGGTATACTTGGTGACTGCTGACCAGTGACATGGTGTGATTTAAATCTCCTTTCACTTTATCTAAGACTGATCAGTTTCGGTCTACCCATGTGGCTGATGACCAGTGACATTGTTTGATTTAAATCTCCTTTCACTTTAACTACGACTGGTCAGTTTTGGTCTACTTGGTGACTGATTACCTGTGACATGGTGTGATTTAAATCTCCTTTCACTTTTACTAAGACTGATCAGTTTTGGCCTACTTGGTGACTGCTGACCAGTGTCATGGTGTGATTTAAATCTCCTTTCACTTTAAGTAAGACTGGTCAGTTTTGGCCTACTTGGTGACTGCTGACCAGTGTCATGGTGTGATATAAATCTCCTTTCACTTTAACTAAGACTGGTCAGTTTTGGTCTACTTGGTGACTGCTGACCAGTGACATGGTGTGATTTAAATCTCCTTTCACTTTAACTAAGACTGGTCAATTTTGGTCTACCCATATGCCTGCTGACCAGTGACATGGTGTGATTTAAATCTCATTTCACTTTAACTAAGACTGGTCAGTTTTGGTCTACCCATGTGCCGATGATCAGTGACATGGTGTGATTTAAATCTCCTTTCACTTTAACTAAGACTGGTCAGTTTTGGTCTACCCGGGGTCTGTTGACCAGTGACATGGTGTGATTTAAATCTCCTTTCACTTCAATTAAGACTGGTCAGTTTTGGTCTACTTGGTGACTGCTGACCAGTGACATGGTGTGATTTAAATCTCCTTTCACTTTAACTAAGACTGGTCAGTTTTGGTCTACCCATGTGCCTGCTGACCAGTGACTTGGTGTGATTTAAATCTTCTTTCACTTAAACTAAGACTGATCAGTTTTGGTCTACTTGGTGACTGCTGACCAGTGACATGGTATGATTTAAATCTTCTTTTACTTTAACTAAGACTGGTCAGTTTTGGTCTACCTGGTGACTGCTGACCAGTGACATGGTGTGATTTAAATCTCCTTTCACTTTAACTAAGACTGATCAGTTTCGGTCTACCCATGTGGCTGATGACCAGTGACATTGTGTGATTTAAATCTCCTTTCACTTTAACTACGACTGGTCAGTTTTGGTCTACCTGGTGCCCGATGACCAGTGACATGGTGTGATTTAAATCTCCTTTCACTTTAACTAAGACTGGTCAGTTTTTGTCTAGCTCTAAGCTCTACCTGGGTAAAATACAGAGCTAAGCTGTGTTATATAAGCTGACATTTCATGCAAATCTGCTGATCTTCAAGAAGCAAACTAACATACTTTCTCATACTAAGCTCTACCTGGGTAAAATACTGAGCTAAGCTGTGTTATATAATCTTACACTTCAGGCCACTTTGCCGATTTTCAAGAAGCAAACTTACAGACTTTCTCATACTAAGATCTACCTGGGTAAAATACAGAGCTAAGCTGCTTTATATAATCTGACACTTCAGGCCACTTTGCAGATCTTCAAGAAGCAAACTGACAGACTTTTTCATACTAAGATCTACCTGGGTAAAATACAGAGCTACGCTGTGTTATATAATCTTACACTTCAGGCCACTTTGCCGATTTTCAAGAAGCAAACTTACAGACTTTCTCATACTAAGATCTACCTGGGTAAAATACAGAGCTAAGCTGCTTTATATAATCTGACACTTCAGGCCACTTTGCAGATCTTCAAGAAGCAAACTGACAGACTTTCTCATACTAAGATATATGTGGGTAAAATACAAATACACTTCACTTCAGAGGTGCAGCAAACACTGTAAACGTGCTTATTTTAGCAGCAGTTTATTCATTTTAGTGATTTTCACACTAAGACATTTGAACTAATTCAAATACACCGATAAAATAAGTATGTAATGTAATCTGTTTCTCAAAAGTTGTTTTGCGCTAATTTAAATCTACGCGAATTACTCAAGAATGTTAATTGTGCTAAAATATGAACATGTTATAATTAGTATGTTTAAAGTATAAGAATCACAAATTACTTGGTTTTGTTGTTAAGTTTATAATTATAGTGATTCAAATAATTATACCCCATAAAATGAAGTTCAGAAGGATTCATGGAATCATTATGTTTGTCCATTTATTGTTTGTCTGCCCTTGTGTCTCTGACTGCCTGTAAAAAGATTAGTTTCTGGACAGTGATTTTAAAATATTTAACCTGAATCATAATTATATTTGGTATGTAGCTTTGTTTTTTAATACAAAAACCAAGTTAATTAACACCAGAGTTATTTCCCTTTGATGCATAATGTTAAAAAAAATTATTTAAAAGCAAAGTTTGAAACAAAAATTGACAATCTAAAATCATGTTCTCCATTTGTATTTTAAGCAACATCATGTAAAGAGTATTTTGAAAAATGAAAATTCTTTAGAAAATCTTCTTATATATTTTTTACATGTGTAGCTGTCAAAAAAAAACTGTACATATTTATTTATGCATTGATCACAATAGAAAAATTACAAACGAAATAAGGTTATGTAATAGTTAATACTGTTTATTTTTTACTATGAGTATAAAGACTTGATACAGGTCAGGTGAATTAGTGTACAGATTTGTTCATTTGATACACAAAGTAATACAAATACTGTCAGAGGTAGTTTAGAAATTTAATTCTTAAATTGTCTAACCTAGCCACAAATAGCTGCGATAATTCCGATTTGACTCTGAACAAAAACTCACTCCAGTTGTCTAATCAATGTATAGTATACTGGATTGATACTTCAGTTATGTGGTGCGCTACTGACAAACTGTAACTACACCTTATTTATTTATTATACTATAACATGTTTATTGAATTTGTGTTATAGCTTTAAATCTGCAAACTACAGCCCTGCGGCATGAAATCACATTATGGCTCTACTCAGATAACAAGATAAATATAAGTAATGCAAACACTGAAATAGACAAGTACATCAAAACTAAGATACGGACAAAAAGCATTGAAGCTGATGTGGTTGGACTGTTAACTAGAGAAAAGGTATAATTAGTTTTATCTGAAATTCATTAAAAAAGATATTAAGTCATGAAATTAAATAGAAAATAACTGACTTATATATAAATGAATTATACTCCGAGGCATGTAAACTCCTGTTGGGATGAGTTTTCTACTTACTTATCGCAGTAATGAGCTGACTATTGTTACTGTTGATAAAACTCTGAAGTTGTTGAAGTTGTCAAAAAACATGTTTTATGTCAATATTTGACCATAAGTTTTTATTGAAAATGTATAACTGGATGTAAAAGTATTTTTGAAAACATTAAAATGTTATCTTAATATAGATTGGCTGACTAATTATAGATTAATTACACTAACAATGAGGAAAAATGTTAAAGTGCAGGTGTGTTTCAAATGAGATTACTTGTTTCATATTTCATTGATAGAAATGAAATGTTTTGTTTCAGAAATAACTTTTAATTTTCATTTATACAATCATCATTATCATTGAGTTTCTGCAATAGCAAACTTGCTTTGCACTTTACATTTTATTTGGTGTTCCTTACTCTAAAAAGTTTTATTTCTCATTGTCAAGGTAATTTCTTGCATTAGGTGGTATACACAGGTTGCTTAAAAATTTCAGACATGTGAATCACATCCTCAGTAATTATAAAACTTATCCTGATCTGACCAAATTTGATGTTATTTGTAAATAATTATGTCAAGATAGAATCATTTCAGAAAAATTTGCAAAAATGAAAGGATTTTCCTCCCATGGAACCCTCTTAAAAGTTTAGATTGTTAAAATTGTTTTTAAAATTTTCTTGATAAATGTATAATATAACCCTTACACATTTCATATTAAGGATTTGTTTGCTTGTAGTTTCTTATCTTGACATATCTCTGATGTTTGGTTTACAATAGTGTAACTAGCCAGCCCTTATAAACTATGAAAAGTACTTCTTCAGTAACATAGTATAAAAACTGATGTTTACAGAGGCCAGGTGTTAAGATGGAAGCCTTTAAACCCAAGGCATCTGACTGCTGTGGGTTCGCTTTCAATCTATTGTAATTTATAACACAAATACCTGTTAAATTTTATGTGTCATATGTGCACATTTCAGAAAATCATTCCTCATTACTAGGGGTTGAAAAGGTTAATTGATAAAAAAAACCATAAGCCAACCAGTTGAAAATTAGTGAATCAAAAGTTCCAAAAATCATTTGTATCCAAATCCAGCTAAGGAATGCTTCGCATAAAGGAACAAAACTTAGTTTTAAATAAATTTTGCTAAATGGTATATTTTCTGATAGCACAAAGTGCTGCCTACTGAGTTATAGATGCCCTCGGGGTTAGGGTTAGGTAAATGATTTGATCACCTGACTGTATGCCATTTGTTTTGTTTCATTTGCACGCAGGCTTAGGAAGGGATGGTATTTTCCCTGATCAATTAACATGGCTTGTTACACATTCTGTAAGTTTTTTGAAATCAATTTTTTTTCAAGTATGAAACTTTCCCCAAAATAAAATTGAAAGAATGTTGTCATTAGATATGTCAAATGAATAATTATTAAATGAACAAATTTGAACTCTTAAACTCTGCTCTAAATTAACAAGGTGTTACGATGAATTAGGAAAAGAAAACAAAGTTCAGATACTGGCTCTTTATTACATTGATAATTTTTTTTTTTTACTATGGTTCCACTATATATTTTTCCAGTCTATAATTAACCATAATTGACCAAACTAAAAGTACAGAAAATATAAAAAAAACATATTGGAGATGTTGAATTTGGATTAATGATTATTTTGACCTGGGTACCTTATTCCCTTGTTGCATGTAAACACCCTTTCCTTTCTAATTAAACCCAGTTTAATTAGAGTAAACTGTACCATTCGGTATAAATTAATTTAGCCCCAAGCTAATTAAAATAAAATAATTCACAGCCTTAATAATAATTATTGTTTCCCTGAAACAATTACCTTAGTAACCCAAGTCAATATAGTTAGATTATTCAAATAATTTCAACCAAAAAAAATAGACAAAATAACACAATAAATGATTTAATAAATTATTAAATAATTAATAGATAAATAATCAAATAAATAAATAAATTACCAAAAAAAATCAATAAATAAATAATAAAAAAAAATATGCTTTGCTGGGATTCGAACTCTTGACTACAAGCTTATAAACTCATTACTCTATCACTTGAGCTAAATCAACAACCATATAACCCATATAAAAATAATAATCAATAAAAATGCTCAAAACATTATTGAATTATTTGTTATAAAATCTTAAATCTGTCATAGGAAAATTTCAAATTCATATTAATTTGAAATCTGAATAAGGCTAAATATGGTCAAATGTAAAATTACAAGATCCAAATTAAACAGTTCCATTACGTTCTGAATACACAGTCTCAGACAAAAATTTTCTTTCCATAAAAAAATAAGACACTAGAAACTAAATCATTACTTACAGTTGTAGCTTCAAAAAAAAATTCCCCAAACTTCTTTCTAACAAATACAACTAACACACACACTGCAGTACATCTTCCAAGCCAGTAAAATTCAACTCTCACACACCTGTATATATACCCCCTTAAACAATACAAGTACATCACACCACCATTCTCACACTTTCTACCACTTGCATGCACTGCACAAACTTCACAGGTATAAACTTAGCCAACTGCAAGTAATTGATTCTTTTGTTATTGAAAAGTCTATAGAAAATGATTGAATGCCATCAATCAGGCCCCAGTTTCACAATCATTCACTCAATTGAGTGTACACTCAACTCAAATTCGGGAATATTTCAATGTCAACTTTTAAGACATAACACAGTTAAAAATGAATATGTTATGTTATATCTTAATTAGTTAGTGTAGTTTTGTTGAACAAAACAAAATATTGTTTCATAAAACTTAAAATTTTCAAAATATTGATGAACAAAAAATGGCAATATTTGAGTTGAGTGTACACTCAGTTGAGTGGATGATTGTGAAACTGGGGCCAGACATTTAATAGATATTACAGGTAAGTTAAGGTGGTATACAAAATACAGACTGGCTTTTTTTAAATGAAACGAACAGTAAAACAGACTACAACTTTTGGTCAATAAAATAATTAAATAAGTAACATATCTGTAACACATTACCCCCACTTAAGAACTGACGAAGTCTGTTCAAATCAAAGTGGACAACGAGAAAGAATATCAGCTCCAAGATTGCTAAGACCTGTGATAAATCGTGTGTGAAATTTAAATTGTTGTAGAAAAGGAGCCCATCTTGCAATACGTGTATTTTTGAAACAAGCGGTATTCAAGTACACAAGAGGTTTGGGATCAGTTTCAAGAACAAAACATCGACCATACAAGTATTTTGACAATTTGTCTACAGCCCAAACAATACTAAGACATTCTCAATAATGGAATAGTTCTGTTCTCTGTCCAGTAATTTACGACTGATATAACAAATAGGGTGATACAATCCATTAGAATCTTGCAAAAGCACAGCACCTTATCCCTTATTAGATGCATCAGTCCTTAGAACAAGTTCAGAGTCAAAGTTTGAAAGGATAAGAACTGGTTTAGATGTAAGTATCCTTTGAATAGAGTCAAATGCTTTCTGGCAATCTGCATTCCATTTGATTTGTGCACATGAACTCTTCTTAGTAAGATCGGTCAAAGGAGATAACAAAGACAAAAAATGTGGAACAAAACGCCTGTAGTAGGAACACAAACCAGCTGATCTACGAACTTCCTTTTTTTGTAGTTGGGACTGACATATTCAAACTTTTTTCAATCTTTGAATTTGATGGCCGGATACAACCTTCACCAACAGTGTGACATAAGAATTCTATCACAGAAAAACCAACTGAAACTTTAGAAGGTCGAGCAGTAATTTTATCGTAACGTAAACGTTGTAGGAAAGTTCTAAGATGAGACAGATGTTCTTCCCAAGTTAAAGAGAAAATTAGTGCATCATCAAAGAAATTTACAGTGAAATCTAAGCCTTTCAGTAGAAGACGCATCATTCTAGCAATTGTGGCACAAGCTGTGCTTAAACCAAAAGCTAGTACACGAAACTGAAATAGTCCTTGTGGCACCTGAAAAGCTGTGTATGGTCGAGAAGACAACTCTAAGGGAATTTGCCAATAACCTTTTGGATAAATGACAACATCTTTGTAAGTTTCAGAACTAACTGTAGGTGGTAAGACCAACGAAAGAGATGAATTAGATGAATGATTATCATCAGATTCAGAAACAACACAAGTTGTACTAACACTCTCATAAGGATAAGAAACCAATGACAAATTGGAGACATGTGACTGATCATTCTCTGAACGCTCAAAGTGTTGTTTTAACATGTTGATGTGAAATACCTTTGTTTTGGAACCAATCTGCAATATATAATCACAAGGACCTTGTTTAGAGACAATCTTTGTAAGGACCCTTCTTCTGCATGAGTAGTTTGTTATGACATGTAGGTAATAAAATCAATGCTTTTGAACCAATTTTTTAGATTCCTTGATCTAGCTCTGCGATCATATAGCATCTTAGTGCGTTTCTGTGAAGATCTGAGAGTGGAATACACAAGATTACAACTGTTTTGTAATTTAGATTTCAGATCAAGAACATATTGATAAGAAGAAATAATGTTCTGATCAGCTGATATGCCTTTCCAACTAGAGTACAACAAAGAAAATGGACCTCTGGGAGTACGACCATAAAGTAATTCAAAGGGCGAGAACCCCGTAGAGTCCTGTGGAACTTCCCTATAAGCAAACAAAAGTGGGTTAATTCTATCCCAGTTTCGTGGTTGTTCACTGACCTGCTTAGATAGCATTTTCTTTAGTGTACAATTGAAGCGTTCCACTAAGCCATTTGTAGCTGCATGATAGGGTGAAGTTCGAAGATGTTGAATAAGTAATAAGTTTATAACTTCAGAAAATAATCCAGAAGTAAACTGTGAACCATTATCTGTAAGTATTTCCTCAGGAATTCCTAAACGTGAGAAAAATTGCATCAAAGCATCAGCAACTTCAATAGTTTGAAGTGTTTTAAGAGGAATAGCTTCCGGATATCTAGTAGTATAATCAATAAAAGTAAGAATATAGCGATAACCAGAGGAAGTAGGTGGATCAATAGGTCCAATGATGTCAATAGCTACCCGAACAAAAGGTTCTTTGATAATGGGTAAAGGATACAAAGGGGCTTTAAGTGGTTTTCTACTTGAAACAACTTTTTGACAAATATCGCAACTGGTACAAAAACGTTTTGCATCTGCAGATAATCCTGGCCAAAAGAATTAATTCAGAATTCTCTTAATAGTCTTTGCACACCCCATATGACCAGCCATTATGGTGTCATGAGCTAAAGCTAAAACTTTCTGACGTAAAGAAATAGGAACAACTAACTGGTGAGTAATTGCACCTGAATTAGAAGTAAATTTGCGGTATAGAAGGTCACCTTTGATGAAGTACCAAACTGAACCTTTTTTTTTCTTTTTTTCTCCGATGTGATTGTTGGCTTTCTGGAAACATGGACTAAGTAGGACATCAGAAGATTGTAATTTTGCAAAATCTGAAGGCAAAAGTTCAAGTGGGGTAATGGTATTGTTAACTTGCAAAGGTAGTAAAGTATGAGACTTTCCAGACTGAGATCTAGTAATAACATGTCCTGTACATTGAGATGAATTTATGGATTTATCTAGTTTTCAGTCAACAAAATCAGCAGAGTTTGGTAAAAGTGTACTCTTGATATTGCCAATTATCACATCAGCAACTGGATTATCACATAAACATGCGACAACTGTACCTGAAAAATAAGGAGACTCTATATAAACTCTAGCCATTTTATGAGTAACTGCGTCACCATTGAAAGTTATGCATGTAGTAGATCTACCTGGTAAAATTGAAGAGCCAGCTATCAATGCTCTACGGACACCAATGGTAGAGCAACCAGTGTCTCTCAAAACAGAAACCAGATTTTTATCCAAAACCCCGAAGAAATAGGTAAAGATGGTAATGAAGATGGTTCAGAAAAAGTAAAACCAGCAGATTCAAGATTATCAACATCATGGCAAACTGTACTATCTGATAAATGAATAGAATCTAAAAGAGTGAAAGCCATACCTGCAAAATTTGAATGATTATTTTGTTCAAAATTTGGCGTGTGTGGAACATGTGTGATTGGAAACAAACTGTAATTGTGTGGTTGTAAATTTTGACTAGATGTGTTATTTTGGGGCGGTGTTGGCATAGAAGACAATTGAGATTGACTACTACAGGATAAACCTTGAAAAAATATTTAAGATATAACTATGTGGTGTCGACAAACAAAAAGGTATATAACAAAAAAAAAAAGTAAATGATACCAGTATGTACTGTTTATTCTGCAGTATTTTAAAACAAGTTCACAAATAGCTGGAACTAAAGTATTTTAATGTCAATGTCACTAACCAGAATGCACTGTATGTAGAAGACGAGTATCGTACACGTAAATAAGATCATGGATAAAAACTGGATCAAGTATCGACTGAAGACATAGCACTGGATGGATCAGGAGACAAATCAAGTTATGGATAATGAAGTCCAGTTCTGGAAGACGTGTCGGGTTCTGAACGACGAGCCCCCATATTGTTACGATGAATTAGGAAAAGAAAACAAAGCTCAGATACTGGCTCTTTATAACATTGATAATATTTTTTTTACTATGGTTTCACTATATATTTTTCCAGTCCATAATTAACCATAATTGACCAAACTAAAAGTACAGAAAATATAAAAAAAAACATATAGGAGATGTTGAATTTGGATTAATGATTATATTGACCTGGGTACCTTATTCCATTGGTGCATGTAAACACCCTTTCTAATTAAACCCAGTCTAATTAGAGTAAACCGTACCATACGGTATAAATTAATTTAGCTCCAAGCTAAATAAATTAAAACAATTTACAGCCTTAATAATAATTATTGTTTCCCTGAAACAATTACCTTAGTAACCCAAGTCAATATAGTCAAAATAACACAATAAATGATTTAATAAATTATTAAATAATTAATAGATAAATAATCAAATAAATAAATAAATAATAAAAAAAAATCAATAAATAAATAATAAAAAAATATGCTTTGCTGGGATTCGAACTCTTGACCACAAGCTTATAAACTCATTGCTCTATCACTTGAGCTAAATCAACAACCATATAACCCATATAAAAATAATAATCAATAAAAATGCTCAAAACATTATTGAATTATTTGTTATAAAATCTTTAAATCTGTCATAGGAAAATTTCAAATTCATATTAATTTGAAATCTGAATAAGGCTAAATATGGTCAAATGTAAAATTACAAGTATGGTTTTGAGAATCCAAATTAAACTGTTCCATTACGTTCTGAATACACAGTCTCAGACAGAAATTTTCTTTCCATAAAAAAATAAGACACTAGAAACTAAATAATTACTTACAGTTGTAGCTTCAAAAAAGATTCCCTAAACTTCTTTCTAACAAATACACCTAACACACACACTGCAGTACATCTTCCAAGCCAGTAAAAATACAACTCTCATACACCTGTGTATATACCCTCCTTAAACAAAACAAGTACATCACACCACCATTCTCACACTGTCTACCACTTGCATGCACTGCACAAACTTCACAGGTATAAACTTAGCCAACTGCAAGTAATTGATTCTTTTGTTATTGATAAGTCTATAAAAAATGATTGATTGCCATCAATCAGATATTACAGGTTAGTTAGTTAGGCATACAAAATACAGACTGGGTTTTTTTTAAATGAAACGAACAGTAAAACAGACTACAGCTTTTGGTCAATAAAAAAAAATAACATCTGTAACACAATGGTCACATGACAAGCCATATACACCCTTTAGGTTATTTTTTTTCAGATAAGGGAAATAATGGATTTAGAAAAAAAATACACAGCTGTTAGAATAGAAGTAAAAGTTCACCAGCAAAAGATAATACTGGAAGGCATTCTTGAAGTTGTGGGGTTAGTCAATGATGAAGTTCAAAGAATTCTGACAACATATCAACAAGAACTGCATGTTGAAAAAGAGGCAGAATTAATGGCTGAGAGTATTCTTTGGTATTATAAGGTAAATATATAACAAATACCTGCTAAATTTTGCCATTTGTGCACATTTCGGAAAATCATTCCTCATCAGTAACATATTTCAAAACAAAGCTTGTACATAAAATAGAATCTATTTTGATAGTTATTTTTGTCACTTGGTAAAAAAAAAAAAGCTGGCATCTAAAGTGAGACTATATCCTTTGCCAGTCAAAGCATAAACTGTGAACAAGAATTTATGAGAGTTTGGTTTGACTCTTCTCGGAAGCTGACAACATAGACCTATATTAAGATTTGTTGGTTGTTTGGTTTGACAAAGAAACTCCCAATATGATCTTATGTTCATCCTGGTTTGTTGGTTTAATTTTTGGATTGTATGATTACAATATAACCAGAACGTTATGGGTTGTTTGGTTTGTGATTTGTATAAACCCTCTATAAACCTTATATTTTTGTTTGTTTGATTTGGTATTTAATAATGATCTCTTTGCAAACCAGTATTTATTAACTGTTTGGTTTGTGTTTTGTATAAGCCTTGTATAAATTATAATTTTTGATTGTTTGGTTTCTGTATTATATAACCCCTGTATAAATCATGATTTTTTTTGGCTGCTTGGTTTGGTATTAATGATCTCTATGTAAACCAGTTTTTATTAACTGTTTGGTTTGTGTTTGTATAATACTTCATAAACCAGGATTTGTTGGTTACTTTGGTTTGTGGATTAAATTATCTATTTACACATGACTTCTTGGGTAGGCAAATGGATTTTATTGTGATTGAAGTCTTGTGTAGGATCTTGCAAAAGAGTAGTGCGAACATGACCAATTTTTATATTTTATATGATAATAATTGATTTTGACAAGATACAAAAATTGTGAAGCAGTGTGGTTTTTTTTACTTACAGTTTATATTTGCAGAGTCAAAATACATGTCAAAATTGTCTTAAAACTGGCCTAAAATATCAAAATTAGCAAAATCTGTTGTCTTTCTTGACATTTAACAAAAAAAAGGGGAAATCCTGTAAAACACTTTTACTGAAAAAATAGATACTTTACAGGCTTCATATTACCATTTACTGTAGAACCATTAATTTTCATTGGGTTAAAATTTCGTGGCTTTCTACGACGAACCAAACTGCTTATAATTGTTGACGCAAGAATATTGCAAGCCTAGGCTACTCAAGGCCCTTAAAAAGTATTATGGTCGTCATCACAATATTGTTGATAAGAATGTAGTCACTGTAACCAAACTTATACTGGATATATTTGACTTACCATAGTTCTTTGTTCCTTTCATTCTCAAAATTGACTTGCACGTGACGGGTGTAGCTAGCTAGACAGGAGGTGCCTACCTTTCCGGAGCACCCGGTCGCACTTCCTTGATGGAAGTTCACGTGTATAACATATTTTGCCAGCTTTCAAACTTTTTACTTTGTTTTTTGGATTGTGGTTTGGACAAGGACTGGAATGTTTGTTTTATTTAGTCTTTTTTAAAAAATTGGTAGAAATTTTCGTGGAATTAACTTTTGTGAAAATAAATCCCATTGAGGGCATTGAAAATTAAAAATTTTCGATGACATATAATTTCAGGGTTTTCAGTAACCCACAAAAATAACAAAAATTAATGCCCAACAGATGTTTGTGATTTACAGTACTTTTTTAAAGACAGATTTGCCCATTGTATATATTCGTATGTATATAAACTTTTTTGTATAGTACAAGACTTTTTAAGAGACTTTTTTGGCATATTTTGGCCCAAAATTGCCTCAGACTTGTACAGTTATGATTATTTGAATGACATGGCTTTAAGAGGAGAGAAATCATCAGACATCTGTTTAAAGTTCAAAGTTTAAAGCTATTTTTAATGTATATGTGTGATTTTAATTCATTTCAGGAGAGGAATAAAATTGGAGAAAAGTGTATACCTTATGCAGATGCAGTCAGTTTAAAGATAGAACGAGCATACAGAAGAAATGATAAAAAACTGGAAGTTTCTATTGTTGGTAAATTGCACACCGTAGATCTTGTAAAACTGTGTGAATACCCAAACGACAACCAATCAGATGTGGTTTATGTTATAAGAAAGCAAATGCTAACAGGTAATTGTAAGGGTTATAGATTAGATTAATTAAGTAGGCATCTTTCAGAGGCCAAAATATTTTTTCTATTTTATATGTCCCTTGGGGCCCCATAAGGGGAAAAAGTGTATTGTGAAAGGGTTATTGATTTGAAAATTATTCATTGTGCTACAGTTACTACATGCATATTAGCTACTTAAAAATGAAACGTGAATAGATATTTCTCATTAAATATAGTGATAGTTATTGAGAAAACTTGGAAAGTTTCTGTACTTAATATTTTGTCTATTGCACTCCACAAAAATTTTGGACATTCCCTCTGGTGAGCGTTAAGGCCTATGGGCTTTTAGTTTAAATCTGTTAGGTATTCTGTGCTAGAATGATTAAAGGCTATACAAGATAGTGACATGGTACTACAGAAAACGTACATAGTTCTTTTGTTTTTTTATACCTGATGGGTGTCCTTTGCCAAAACACTGGGAAGGTATTGAATCAAGTGACATAGTGCTACAAAAAACATGTATTACTTCTGGGTTTTTTTTTCATAAGCTGGTGGTTATCCTTTGCCAGATCACTGGGAAGCTATGGAAGATAGCAACATGGTGCTACAGAAAAAGTTAAACTGCTTCAGTGGAGAATATAAAGAAGTAGAGAAAGCTTTCACAGATTCTGTATTCAATGGACAAACACAAAAACAGAAGCAGTTGTTCTCAAAGAGCACTTTTACAATATCCGAGGTAAGTAATAAAGTTATTATAATAAAGAATAACTTTTACCTTTATAATAATGATCTATAATTTCACACCTCTAATTCCTGTAAAGGATAAATTTGGATTTCTTTGGCTTTATAATAATGATCTATAATTTCACACCTCTAATTCCTGTAAAGGATAAATTTGGATTTCTGTGGCTTATAATAATGGTCTATAATTTCACACCTCTAATTCCTGTAAAGGATAAATTTGGATTTCTGTGGCTTTATAATAATGGTCTATAATTTCACACCTCTAATTCCTGTAAAGGATAAATTTGGATTTCTGTGGCTTTATAATAATGGTCTATAATTTCACACCTCTAATTCCTGTAAAGGATAAATTTGGATTTCTGTGGCTTTATAATAATGATCTATAATTTCACACCTACATGTACAATACCTGTGACAAAAATTTCGATTTCTATGGCATTTCTAATTGGATTTGTGTGGCTTTATAATAATTATTTATAGTACACTCACTTAACTACAAACATAAGGGATCGACCCCTCTAAGATATTTTAAGTAATGTTCTAATTCACTTTGTTCAAACGAACATAAAACATTTATTAAATAAAACCAAACACATTGTTTTGGGTGTCTGGCCAACTACAGTCGACAACCATTATATACATATAAATTGATCATATACACAATAAAAAACAAACGCGTTATCTAAAAAACCTGACATCCCGACATAATCTACAAATAAAAAAGATTGAAAATATTGTTTACCAGAAACCCGCTTGTCTGTATCCGCAGAAGAAACAGTAGCAGAAGGTTTGCGGCGAGCAGAATCATTTTTCCTAAATTTAATGTTTCTATGTGCCTTTAACTCGGCCTTTTTTTATCGCTTCTAGTCTTCAGAATCTGAGGTAAGCTCATCGGACTCGTACTCACGAACTGTCTCCCAGCTACCAGGGGATTTATCAGCAAATCTTATGAGCTAATTTCTTTTATGAATTTTCTGTTTAGCAAGTTCTAAAATTTCAGAACCTTTCTTAAAATCTTTTTACTCATACATTTCTCTAGAGAATCCATATCAGACTAATTCGGAATTAAATTCAAACTGAAGCCTATTGCCAACATATTTCAATTTTATCGAGTTATCCTCTTTCAATTTTTTAAAAGTTTTATCACTCAAATTATCGCTTTCCTCAGAAAATTTTCTCTTTAAAGAAGCCAACTTTTATCTAAACAATTACGAAAAAGTTCAAAAGTATTTCTAACCTCAGAATTAGCAGCATCAGCGTGTTCCCTGGGGACGTCACAAGTATCACCGGTATCAGACGTAACCAAAAACGAAGAACAAAATATATGGTATATCTATGACTGCAATGGCTCGAATGACCATATAACTCAATACGGACACTATATTTACTACTCTTTAAAGGCACATAAAACTCATGCACTCATAAAAAAAACTTAACCATACCTAATGAATAATAATACCAGTTAACTTAGTATCACGTGACACTTACACGTGTAACTGTTTACAAAACGATGTTAATGATACCTTTAATAAATTGATATTTCTATTTTGTAAGCATAAAAATCTTAAACAATTGATAATGTGATGTAGTATTCTACGTCATCTTTTTTACATGTATACAATTCTTGGTCTCACAGAGAAACACTTTAGAGAGACTCTTTATTTTATAAATATGTCTGCTTAATACTGCCAGTAACATGCTTTTTATCTGAGCAGAAAGGTCTCTTTCTTTCTACCAATTAGTTTATTAATGTTGAAATCAGACGATTCAAAGCAAACATGTGTTACGATAAAGATGAAAACATTTTAAAACAGAAGGGAGGAAACACACCTGAAAAAACATATCCTTACTGAGTCCACTGGCTGAGGCTGAGGATGGAACCTGGTTCTTCCAGGTGATGAGCAAGCTATCTACAACGGCTTAAAGATCCAGGCCAGTTGGTATGGCAGTACATTATTATCTACTATATACAACACAACAAC
>JARBDR010000020.1:0-40180 GCA_029721355.1 Tegillarca granosa
GCACATGTCACTTAAAAAAATTGGTATACAGCATCAATCAGTTTGATTATTAGCTTTGTGCTGACAGAAAATGCATACCATGTAGTAAAATTTCAAACTGCCTTTTTTTCAAACATGTTTAAAACTAAGGTTTGTTCCCTCATGCAAAGCACAACAAGAGTGTTACTCTTACATAAACCGTTCTCCTTAACAATACAGAGGATCCTGGAATAAGAGTATTACTCATATATAAACCGGTATCTTTAACAATACAGAGGTTCCCGGAATAAGAGTATTACTCGTATATAAACCGGTATCCTTAACAATGATTACAAACAATTATATTGCATGACATAGAAAACGTGTACTTAGTTCATTCAACTAAATGTTTGGGTTTTTTAATTTAAAACATTAAACTTTTAGTTCAGGATGCATAACATTTGGCTTTTGGTTTCCATTTACAAAATGGAGAGGAACTAATGTCAATCCCTTGCTTGATCATGATTGTGACAGTCCGAATCCAGCATTTACGCTTTTGGTTACTTTAAATTGGAACATTTTCACGACAGTTAATTTTTACAAGAGTGAACATTTTGAGTTACTACCATGTTATTATTTTGCAACATGATGAGGATTGTCATTGCAAAGACAAGTTTATTATATCAAATGAAGTATATGCTTAGGTTTTATCTTTGCATCTTGCTAAATATGGCAATGATATGCAAATAAATAAAGATAAATAAAATTAGCTACTAGTAACTTGCTACTATACTAGTAGCTACTTTTTCTCCAACAAGTAACTGGCTACTAGTAGCTAACTGTTCTGCTTCAAGAATTCCGTTACTATTATCTAATTTTACATGTACCTATCTAATAAATAAAGTGAACATGAAAAATGCCAAATTTTCAGTAGTAAGCATACATCAATGTTGTGTAAGAAAAAGACTTACAAGCGAACTAAATAAAACACGAACATACCAGTCCATGTCCAGATCACAATCCCAAAAAACCAATTAAAAACTTTGAAAACTTGCAAATTTAGTTATACACGTGAACTTCCATCAAGGAAGTGAGACCGGGTGCTCCGAAAGGGTAAGCACCTCCTGTCTAGCTAGCTACACCCGTCACGTGCAAAGTCAATCTTGAGAATGAAATGAACTGTGTTAAGTCAAATATATCCAGTATAAGTTTGGATACAGTGACTCCATACCTATCAAAATTTTGTGATTAATCTTACCATATTCGCATACCCATCCGTCGTGTTCTGGTATAGATAAAAATTCATCCAAACAATTATAATCATGCCAATGTCCACCTTTGTGAAACATTAGTAATACACAATCCTCATTTAAACCAAAAAAGCTTCCTGGTTGACCGACTGCCCAGTATGTAAAGTTCGCTGGTTGATTTCCTAAAAGCATTAAGGTATAAACATATGTTGGATAATAATAATGATAATAATAATAATAGAATAACATATAGATCTAATTATTATAGTAAACAATTATTGATTTTTTAAATACTAATAATAATACATACATGTAGTAGTAGTTGTACTATTTCAGAAATTATTATTATTATTATCATCCAACATGCTTATGTTATAATAATAATAATAATAGAAGTAATGATAATAACAATAATAAACAATATTTTTTTGATAATATATTAGTACATGTAGTATTTAAGAAATCGATCATTATTATTATTATTATTATTATTTAAGAAATAAAACAATAATCATTGTTAGTGTATATACAATCACAAGAGTATCATTTTGGTTGCCAAAAATAGCACAGCAAAACATAGATTAAAGATAATAGCTAACCTAGATCGATAGGTGAATGCTCTGTCTTCCAAAATATTTAAATATGTTAGGATACATAGTCTGTTTTGAAAATAGAATTTGGCAAAACATAAACCCGATGAAATTGATCTGAGTTATTACCCTAAATGGGTACCGCTGCTGGTGGAGTAAAACTTCCTGAGGGTATCCATTATTCAGTAGGCAGTACTTTGCGCTGTCAGAAAATGTACCCTGTAGCAAAATTTTCACCGTCTTAATTTTTAAAATTTATTTAAAACTAAAGTCTGTTCCTTCATGTAAAGCATTCCTTAGCTGGATTTGGATTTTATATAATTTTGTAACTTTGAATGCATTAATATTCAAATGTTTGGATTATCTTTTTCATCTGTTAACTTTTTTGGCCCCTAGTGTCACTGATAAAGAATGAATTTCCAAAATGTGCACATATGGCACAGCAAAACTAAACAGGTATTTAGTTCAATATTTATTATGCCAGTGGCTAACATAGCATCTTGCAGTGTGGTGCTTTTAATGTAATTTTATGTCAATTTAGTTTCTCTTTTTCAATACTAATGCATTTTTCAATTTATTTAACCCATTTTTTTTTATTTTTGTGCTTTTAAAATACATTCATGCAATGTTTTTTATATATATATTTTGTACGAAATTTTTGTGGATTTGGTTACTTTTTCCAAGACTGTCGCATTTTTCTTTCTATTGTTTTTAACTTGGTGCTTTTATTTTGTGTTTATGTTATGCAATGCTTTGTAACAGCGCATTTAATTACTGGTGTGAAGCTAGCCCGCAATTTATTTAAAAAACCGCCAGCCCGGAATTGTATTTTTTTGCACAGAAAGCAAATATTTCATACCCTTTATCATTAAGATCAACATTATTACATCAATATAACGTCCAGAAGAAGAAAACACCTTTTTATAAAAACCACCTGTACATAAAGACCACAAGACTACGTTTTAAACGTAAAAACAAGATATTACACATAAGACGTCAGACGCTTTTCCCCATCTAGGCCTTTCTGTCACAGATTCAGCAATTCAACTAGAAGATTTGGTGAAAATTTCAAGAACCCTAGGGGTATCTGCCGTCTGAGCTCTTGTTAGAACTGTTCAGCCCCTCAAGGGTTCTTGAAATTTTCACCAAATCTTCTAGTCGGATTGCTAAATCTGTGACAGAAAGGCCTAGATGGGGAAAAGCGTCTGAAGCCAGATACGCTACTTCAACCTTAACCTTTATTCAAAATTTCATTTTTCAGGAGGGGGTATCTGCCTTCTGAGCTCTTGTTAGAACTGTTCTATCCCTCTAGGGTTCTTGAAATTTTCACCAAATCATCTAGTGGATAGATGAATCTGTGGAAGAAAGGCCTAGATGGGGTAAGGCGTCTGACCAAACCGTTGTTCAAATTTTCATTTTTCGGGAGGGGTATCTACCTTCTGAGCTCTTGTTAGAAATGTTCTTCCCCTCTAGGTTTCTTGAAATTTTGACCAAACCTTCTAGTTTGGAAGATAAATCTGTGGCAGAAAGGCCTAGATGGGGAAAGCGTCTGAAGCAAGATACGCTACTTCAACCTTTACCTTTGTTCAAAATTTCATTTTTCGTGAGGGTGTACCTGACTTCTGAGCTCTTGTTGGACTGTTCTACCCCTCAAGGGTTCTTGAAATTTTCACCAAATCTTCTAGACTCAGATAGATTAATCTCTGGCAGAAAGGCCTAGATGGGGGAAAGCGTCTGACGTCAGATACACTAGTTCAATATCAACCTTTGTTCAAAATTTCATTTTTCATGAGGGTGTTTCTGCCTTCTGGGCTCTTGTTAGAACTGTTTTACCCCTCTAGGGTTCTTGGAATTTTTACCAAATCTTCTTGATTAATTGCTGAATCTGTGACAGAAAGACTTAGATGGGGTAAGGCATCTTAAGCCCGAGGCGTAATTTTCCGTTTTTGCGTTGAAAATTTAGTCTTGTGGTCTTTATATACAGGTGGTCTTTTTAAAAAGGTAATTTCTGCTTCTGGACTTTGTACTTATGTAATATTGTTTATTTCAATTATAATGGGAATGAAATATTTTCTTCTTTGGAAAAAATAGAATTGCAGGCTGGCTGTTTTTGATAAGAATTGCAGGCTAGCTTCACACCAGTCATTTAATTTGATAACAAAAATTTAAACATCTGAAAGAAAGAGAATAAATGGCACCACACTATCGATAAGAGGTGTTTATATGTCACAAAGATGATATCGGATGAGTGATTACTAAATTAAAAGATATATTCGACTTTTCCTAAAACGCATTTGGAAACAAAAGGGTGCTTCCCTCTATATTTGATACAGATCCTGATATACTCATAAGCAATTTTGTGTCAACATATAATAATAATAATAATAATAATAATAATAATTTTTATTGCACAAACTAAATTACATTAATTGGTTATGGCAGATATAAAATAAAAATAATACAACAAACATAATGAACACGAGTCAAAATTAAATGATACAATTACAAATATTACTAAATTAACGTTTAGCAAAAAGGGATGTAATATTACAAGGTGCATGTTATGTGATGTTGGTCTTTCGTATTTCTAGACAGTCGTTTATAAAATTTGATGTTATTTTTAGTATTTCTCTTTTATCACTGTTGAGAAGCATTTTGAATTTAGTTGATGGAAAGAAGGGTGAAAGTTCCTGATTTTTGAAAAGAAGATGAGTCTATTTTGTGTATAAAGAGGGCAGTGAAATAAAAAATGTATTTCATCTACGCAATTCATATTGCAACAAGTGCATATCCTGTTGTCATAGTCTATATTAGTATATCTCCCAGTTTCAATCATAAGTTTGTGGGCACTTGTTCTGAATTTAGCAATGGTAGATCTATCAGAGAAATTAAATAATATATTCATGTGTTCTGAATTAGTTTTTGAACCGAGAATTTCATTTAGTATTTTTAATTTACTTGACGATTTTATCTGATTGATTTGCTCTATTTCAGCTATATCATTTATTCTTTGTTTGATATATGGTAAATGTTGTTGAATTAAGGAGGGATTGGTAAATTGATAGGAGTATCCTAGATGATTCAATATTAATTTAAGTTTTTTGGTCCAACTATTAGTAGCCATTGTATGTTCGAAGACTTTGTAGAGTAAACTTGATTTATTTTCTGTTACATGGTACAGATATTTTATCATAGTAAAGATGATTTTTGTTTTTAAAGGTAATCGTTTAAGTTCGTGTCTTACTGCATTATTACTAGTTTTGGAATGGACTCCTAGAATTTCTTTTGAAAATTTAGAATGTAGTAATTCGAATGGTTCGGAGTCCTTGTCTGAGCTGTATGCTCCCCATATTTCACTACAATATAATAGAATAGGTGAAATTAACGTATCAAAAAGTTTTTCATAGATATTACATGAGTTATTTATTCCTAACGTTTTTTTTAATTTTGAAGAATGCTTTTTGTGCTTTGTCTTTCAGATCAAGTTTTGCTTGTAGGAATGATCCATTGGATTGTAGGTTTATTCCAAGAAAAATTACGGAATTAGTGATTCTAAGTGATGTGTTATTAATTTCAAAGTGGTTTGAACCACTTTTACCATTTGAATTAAGATTATGACATTCGACTTTTCGTTGTTAATTTTTAATTTCCATGTTTCACAATAATTGTATAGTGCATCTTAACAGTTTTGTAATCCTTGAGGTGTCTTTGAAATCAAAACAATATCATCAGCATACATAAGAATATTAATGTTAGTATTTCCTAATTTTATAGGGTCAAACTTTTCATCGTTAAGTCGATGTGCAATATCATTTATATACAGGTTAAATAGTAAAGGACTTAAATTATCTCCTTGTTTGACTCCTAAAGATGACAAATAGCTGTTACTAAGACCATTTGAAAGTTTCAACTTGCAAGAGGTGTGGGAGTACATATCTTTGATAATGTTGTAAATTTTTCCATTTATATTGTTGGATAGTAATTTATACATTAGTCCATCTCGCCAGACATGTCGAATGCTTTATGTAGATCAATAAATGCGCAATATACTTTTTGTTTCTTAGACTTTTGATTTTCAATAAGACTATTAAGAACAAAAATATGGTCTGATGTTCTACAGTTATTTTTTAATCCTATTTGATTGTCAACAATTATATTATTGTCAGAACAAAATTTGGATAAGCGGATAGATAGAATTTTGTTAAACAGTTTTCCTAAACAACTCGTCAAAGATATGCCTCTATAGTTTGCTGGATCCAGTTTACTTCCTTTTTTATGAATCAATGTAATGATACTTTCATTCCATGTTGATGGGAAAGATCCAGCATTGAATATAAAATTAAAAAGTTTTGTAATTGGTTTGATGAGATGAGTGATGCCATATTTAATCATTTCATTAGTTATCATATCAGCTGCTGGACTTTTATTATTTTTCATGTTCTTGACACTTCTTATTATTTCTTCTTCTGTGAAAGGTGAATTTATGGTTGAGGAGTAATTTATATTTTGAGTTATTGATTCAAGTTTAAGTTTTTTATTCAGTATATATCCGTCTCCTACATTATCCCGTTTATTTTTATCAACAACTTTATTAAAGTATTTAATAAAACTATCAGAAGGTAAATGTTCTTGTTTATTTACTTCTATGGAACTTAGTTTGTTTATTGTATTCCAGAAAAAAACTATGTATCTTTGTTGTTAGTATTGTTTAACTCAAGTAGCAATTTAGTTTTGTAATTCTTTTTTTCAATTTTACATGATTTTTTATATTTGGCTCTGTATATAAAAAATAGTTTTCGGTTGTTTCCGTCGAATAAATTGTCTTACCTGTAAAAAGGTTAGGTTTTTTCCATTTTAATATCATATTAATAATCATGCATATAAACTCAACAAAACTTTATATGCTTCTTCTTTTTATGCTATCAAAGATTTTTGTATATATACATGTATATAGTATTTGTACTTCAAACATATAAATATTTTGGTACTTCAAACATATAAATATTTTGAAAGATGAATCATTTACCGATTGTTGTTAGAAATTTTTCTACAAATGACTCTGTGTATGTTGCATAATTAAATCAATGAAAACAAGGTCGTCAACATAAAAGTTATTGTAATTTTCTATTTTTAGCTCTAAAAATTAAAATTAGAAATGAACTTTTTGAAAATTTAACTAGATCTATTAAAACAGTAATTATGAAATATTTAGGACTTTTGGAGACTATAGCAAAGACATACTCAAAGAGTTTAAACTTCAAACCCCCTTTCTAATATTCTTAACCTCTGGCAATTGCTTGGTTGGTAGTAATGGTAATACCGCATCGGCAATTTTATTTTGCTATTCGCAACGAGAGCAAGGTTATTAACCTAGGAACAAGTTAGTGTATGCGTAAAATGTGCGAGTGTAAATATTATTGCCTGCCGTGTACTAGCGCCCTGTTTTTTGTGTAAGGTGCTAGCACACCAAATCATTGAGTATGCTACTGACAAGCGCACCACTTTATCAACCTGGCACCAAGTGAAACAATCGATACTCTTTCCTCCTAACGCCAAGCGTCGGGTGAGCAAGCAATATCCCAATTTTGAAGACTTATGTATAACCCGACACGGGTTTGAACCATAGACCTACCGAACGCTCTCGAGGCGGACGTTCAACTTTTAAGCCACCAAAGATATATACATATATACTCATACCGTTAATCCATTGATAATGTCCTTCTTTCACTCTGTCGTTTAAACCAATCCAAACCCCAGTGCCAAAGAATCTCAAATGTTTTAGAGAATTCATAATGAAATTTTGTTCTTCCATGTTAGCTATTGTGACCAGATTGCCTCCCTTTTTAGTGCAGTCTTCGGAAGCGTATGTCCAGGAATATCTATGATGTAATATAAACTCGTAACATTTACTGCCGTTTACGATTAAGTCAGAATCCTTTGGGAGGTTGGTAGGACACTGTGCCGCACCTGTAATGGATAGGAATGAGCATTACAGACAACGGATTTCTCAGAAAGAACGCCTTGGTTGAATTTTTGTTTAAACAAAAAGCATTTTCGGCGATGTAACGATCGCCTTTCGGAGAATACCACCTCTAATGCAAATTGACGCGCGGGGTCGTTTTTTTCACCTCAAATTTTTATTGATACAACGCGTAGTCCAAACACATACAGCCGCGAGGTATAAAGTAAAGGAATTTGCTACATTTTGCTGCATTCAGTTTCCCTAGGAAAAATTAAAACGGTGCTGATCTAATAAATGATGTTCCTAATGAACAATGTTAGATATGGTTCAACGATAAAAGCTGCAGTAAATATAGAAAAAGCAGTAATTTCCCAGCGAGATGTAGACTGTGGGATCTAATTTTAGAACATGGTAACGTCATAAAAACCGGTTCATTTAAACACAACATGCAAAACGGTAAAATGCGATAAATTAACACAGAATTTCATTAAATATGTCATTTGTGACTTTGTAAAATAATAAATAACACCATTGCGAATATATTTAGATATTAATGACGGCTTGTCAGGTTTCCCCTTTGATTTATTCGAATCTCTGTACATCAGTGCGCATGCTTCAAGCTTATAATAATCATCGTTAAACTGTTGACCAACCGTTTATTTACTACAGCTGATAGGAAATAAATCTCTTGAAAAAGTAACTTACTTCAGATACAGTATTATATATACTTACATGTTGTAAAGCCAATACTGACAAAAGCGACAATAATAAATAAAGAATCCATTCTTTAATGTTTGTATACGTGCTTCTCAAATTAACACGACCATAACCATTAACAATGTAAGTAAGCTGAAAGAGGGAAAGTTTAATGATCTTATTGATAAGACATTGTCAGATTTCATTTATCTTGACCTAGGACCATCTGGCTTTAAAGTTCACCGACTTTAAGTTATTGTCACAAAACTTTGGTTTGAAATGAGGTTAAATGTTCTTTATTTCTGTAGGAAGTCTTTTCCCTCCCCCATAAATTTGCATCATAGTCAAGGATTTAAAAAGAAGGTAATTTGCAACCGAAAACATAAAGTTTGCTACACAGTCAACGACAACAAGAATGCGAAACAATACAAGTAAATAATAATAATAATAAAACAGCCAAAAAGACATCAAAAGGACGAAATCGTATTGGGACAACTGAGTAAATGTCAGGTAATGCTGTTATAGAAGTAATGGATTGTACCCAACCATCCCACAGGATTTCAAAGTCCTCAAAATCTTATCACATGAATACTAAAGCTGTCTCTTGAGAACCAAATACCTGAAACATCTCCATTTTACCTTGCCCTTTGACGTTCAGATCAAAATGCGGTACACGTCTCTTCGTATACATTTGTACCAAGTTTGGTCTAAATCGATCCATTGATGTGAAAATAATGGCGGCCGGGCACCAACGGTTTTCAAATGTTTTTGTTTGAACTTTTTAGAAAGGAAAACTAGTTTTTTATTATTTTCAACTTTAAATACCAAATTTCGGTTGCTATTATTAGATATTACTTTCATTTCACTGTTCCTGGCTTTAATTTCACAATTTTACTCAACTAACCTTTAACTAAATAACATTTTAATTCATCAGCCCTGGTGTTCATATAAAGTCTTGACTTTAAAAAAAGATCAACATGGCTTAAGTCTGCAACAATGATTTCTCGATGTTTTTTTTCGCTTTTTTATATTGTTTTTATATTACATGTTATTAATTATTTCCTATATTTATTTATTTTTAGTTTTGTTTTCATATATTAATTTATTTTTTACATTTTATTTATTTATTTTATTTTTCTTGGTATTGTCTGTTTTTTTTTTTTTTTGTTTTGTTTTTTTTTTTTTTTTTAAATTACGATGGATGTCATCGTTTTACATTTGCAAATTTCCTTTTATTGAAAAGATCATTTGTTTACTTTATAGTTTAGTGAACGTATTTAGAAACAACCTGATGTAAAATAGTAGATTGGTTGTTGTTGGTTGTAATATTTTTAACGTCGCATCACTGCAATTTTTTCTACAAGAGCAAGGTTGATTGATTTAATGGTGTTTAACGTCCCGGTCAAGAATATTTCACTTATATCGAGACATCACTAGCTAGTGGTGAAGTGGCAGAAATTTTCACAGTGGCTTGACGCGTTTTTATATCTTTCTTTAAAATATATGCCCTAGGGTATTAAACACTTCGACATATATTTTAAGGAAAGATAAAAATGCGTCAACTCCTGTGGAAATTTTGACCTTTGCAGTGCGCTTAGAGCAATGTTCAAGAACGGTTCTTTAGCGTGCCACGCCTGCCTTGACACGAGACATCGCTTTTTAAGGTCTCATCCAAAGGACCCCGTGACTTTTATTTCAAAATGGCGCGTGCATGGCGAAAAAAAAAAACCCAGTCATTACCAATTTTCAAGTCTTTGTCTCACCCGACCGAGGTTTAAGGATTAACTTGGAACAAATTTGTATATGCGTGAGATGTGTCAGTTTGCATTATGGTTTGCCTTTTACGGCTTATACGTGACTCAAAGCGACATTTGTTAAGATGTTGGCTCACCGCAGATGAGCTTACCAATTCCGAAATCAAAGTTCCCCGACATCGGGTGAACCAGTCAATACCTCCTAACGCCGAGCGCCAGTCGAGGAAACAGTACTTTTATGTTTAACCCGACCTTCTATTCTGGAGGCGTGCACTCAACCACTGTGTAACCGAGGTGGTTGTGAAACAGTAGTGCAAAATACACCATTACATTGAATTCTGTCAACCCATCAGTCTTAAGTCGTAACGAAGTTTTATACTCATCTTTCAATCTATAAGCATTTATATAAACACACACAGACATATATATATATATATGTGTGTGTGTGTGTGTTGTTGATTTTCTTTTTAATGTAACCAAGTACATGTATATGTTACTCAATTGCCCTCCCATAAGACACAACAGATGTACCTTCACAAATGTTACGTGGTTCTTGGACTTCTTTATATCAACTAGTAGTGTCCAAAATCATATTTCCAGATCTATTAATATGGTTTACACATTCAGGAATCTTAACTTTAAATAAATCATTTAAATGATTTCCTTGAAGACTTTTTACCAGTTTCCTATTACAATGTTGTCATATATAGATACAATTTTATAGATTAAAAGTCAAGGGTGGGTTGTTGGTTGATTTTAACATGTGGACTAAAGCATTACTTATGATTGGTCATACTTAGCTGCTGATTAGCTTGGTTCAATCTCGCTTGTGCAGCTTCTAGTGTGTGAACTGTTTAGTTCTCGCATTTCCTCTAACATCTGAGAACTTGCAACCTCCATTTAAGTGAAGAATCTTCACTGGTTCCTACAATACCATTACTCCACTCCTTTTAACTGACCTAAAACTGTATAGGAATTTCATAACCCGGCATTAGGTCTAAACATGTGTTTGTAGAGAAATTTTTGTGTTCATTGTACATGTATTGTCATCTGACCAATTCACATGATAACATGTGTCCCATAGGATATGTCCTAAATTGTTTGCTAAATTACAATAGACAATATCTGTAATTACAGAAACTTTCCAAATTTTCCCAAGATCTGCACAATACTTAATCAGTAATATCTTCTCACAGTTCATTTATAAACAGCTACAATTTATGTAGTAACTAAAGTACAATGGATGATTTCAGGAAGATTAACCATTTCAGTATTCTTATGCAGCTATGACCTTGACCATTGAACCTACAACCTTGAACAAAATCTCAAAATGATCATCATATCAATACATACAATATTCTAAGATACATGCCTATACAAAAACTTAAAAGTTTTCAAGGTATTTAACAATTTAAGTATTCTTAAAAAGCTTTGACATTGACCCTTCAACATATCACCTTAGACCATATATCAAAATGATCATCATATCGATACCTACAATATTCTAATATACATGTCTATACAATGATAGTTTTATGATATATTGAGAAATTCCCCCATTTTGAGCCCCATGGCTTACATTTGTGAAAATCTAAAATAAGATGACCTATGAATATTATAAATGAAAAAACTAAAGTATATCTCAGAGAAGAAGATTTTTAAAGTTTTTCAGTGTTTCCCCCTTTGGGGCCCCAAGGGGACATAACTTCTTCATTAAAGGCCTTCACCAATGCAAGAGGCCAAATTTCATTGAAATTGGCCCAGTGGTTTTGGAGGAGAAGATTAAAATGTAAAAAGTTCATGCACAATGCACTACAGAAGAATATGGATAGCAATAGCTCATCTGAGCTAATGTATAAATAAATAAATAAATTAATTAATTAATTAATTAATTAATAAAGTCTGCTGTAATAGTTGTAATATTTTCTTTAACCATTTAATAGTAAAAAGATTTTTAAAATACTTAAAAGTCTTTATGATTAAAAAAAAGAAAAAAAAAGATAAAAAAAACTTGTATTAATTTATTTTAATGCTTTATTGATTCATGAGCAAAACAAGAAAAATGACATCTCTGTAACAAAATCAAATTAAACAAATTTTCTGGGAATAGAAGTATTACCTGGTTATAATTCTGAACTCAGAAAAACATTTTGAAATGAAATAACAAATGAATGCATTTATTTTTTAAATTAATGCCATGTCAACAAAGTACATTTTCTACAAGGTACACTTACACAATTTGAAGGTACCAAATGTCACTGTCACAATTTGTGAGTTACCAATTGTCACTGTCACAATTTGCGAGGTACCAAATGTCACTGTCACAATTTGTGAGGTACCAAATGTCACTCTCACAATTTGTGAGGTACAAAATGTCACTCTCACAATTTTTAAGGTATGTCACTGGCACAATTTGTGAGGTACAAAATGTCACTGTCACAATTTTTAAGGTATGTTACTGGCACTATTTTTAAGGTACCAAATATCGCTGTCACAATTTTTAAGGAACCAAATGCAGTCACAATTTTTAAGGCACCAAATGTCACTGTCACAATTTTTAAGTAACCAAATGCCACTGTCACAATTTTAAAGGTACCAAATGTCACTGTCACAATTTTTAAGGTACTAAATGCCACTGTCACAATTTTTGAGGGTACCAAATGCCACTGTCATAAACATGACAAAAAAGGCCAATCAACTTTGTAAATTTGCATAATTTTTTTTAAATATAATCCTGAAAACTTATACAAAATAGCAAAACAAACATATAAATGATAAAAGACTGAAAATAAGTTTAACAAATTTTTCATTTATTACAAGGTTTTGTAAGATTTTAAGTTACTGCATAAATAAAAAACACAAATACATTTAGTCATTAAATCTTGGTTGTAAATTAATGGTTAATTATATACATGTTGTGTGTGTGTGTGTGTGTATGTATGGGTGTGTGTGTGTGTGTGTCTAGCAAGATTAATTGAAGCAATTCATAAACACAAATAAGAGACAGTGAGTCATAACAGATCACAATAATTAAATAAATTTGTTTATATCTTTGCTCTTAAATTACAACAGGTTTAGATCTAAGAGTTATCCATCTGACTAGCTTTTAATGTCTAAAGGACCGGTACATGTAATTCTAGCACTAAATGGTTGGTCCAGTGACTTGTATTACATGTACAAGTGCTTTGATAGCAACAGGCAAATTGTCTATAATACATGTAGTTCTAGCACTAAATGGTTGGTCCAGTCACTTGTATTACATGTACAAGTGCTTTGATAGCAACAGGCAAATTGTCTATAATACATGTAGTTCTAGCACTAAATGGTTGGTCCAGATACTTGTATTACATGTACAAGTGCTTTGATAGCAACAGGCAAATTGTCTATAATACATGTAGTTCTAGCACTAAATGGTTGGTCCAGTCACTTGTATTACATGTACAAGTGCTTTGATAGCAACAGGCAAATTGTCTATAATACATGTAATTCTAGCACTAAATGGTTGGTCCAGTGACTTGTATTACATGTACAAGTGCTTTGATAGCAACAGGCAAATTGTCTATAATACATGTAGTTCTAGCACTAAATGGTTGGTCCAGTCACTTGTATTACATGTACAAGTGCTTTGATAGCAACAGGCAAATTGTCTATAATACATGTAGTTCTAGCACTAAATGGTTGGTCCAGATACTTGTATTACATGTACAAGTGCTTTGATAGCAACAGGCAAATTGTCTATAATACATGTAGTTCTAGCACTAAATGGTTGGTCCAGTCACTTGTATTACATGTACAAGTGCTTTGATAGCAACAGGCAAATTGTCTATAATACATGTAATTCTAGCACTAAATGGTTGGTCCAGTCACTTGTATTACATGTACAAGTGCTTTGATAGCAACAGGCAAATTGTCTATAATACATGTAGTTCTAGCACTAAATGGTTGGTCCAGATACTTGTATTACATGTACAAGTGCTTTGATAGCAACAGGCAAATTGTCTATAATACATGTAGTTCTAGCACTAAATGGTTGGTCCAGATACTTGTATTACATGTACAAGTGCTTTGATAGCAACAGGCAAATTGTCTATAATACATGTAGTTCTAGCACTAAATGGTTGGTCCAGATACTTGTATTACATGTACAAGTGCTTTGATAGCAACAGGCAAATTGTCTATGATACATGTGATTCTAGCACTAAATGGTTGGTCCAGACACTTCTTTACATATACAAGTGCTTCGATAGCAACAGGCAAACTGTCTTTAATACATGTAATTTTAAGCACAACATGGTTGGACATTTGTGATACATGTACAAGTGCTTTGAAAGCAACAGGCAAAGTGTCTACAATACGTAATTCTAGCACTAAATGGTTGGTCCAGGCACTTGTTTGACATGTATAAGTGCTTTAATAGCAACAGGCAAATTGTCTATAATACATGTAGTTCTAGCACTAAATGGTTGGTCCAGATACTTGTATTACATGTACAAGTGCTTTGATAGCAACAGGTGAAATGTCTAAATACATGTAATTCTAGCACTAAATGGTTGGTCCAGATACTTGTATTACATGTACAAGTGCTTTAAAATATAATGTTTAAAAGAACAAGAGGAAGTTTTACAGGACAAAAAATTTTTAAGAAGTTTTATGATGTTTTTGCAGCAAAAAAAAACAAAAAAAAAACAACAACAACAATATACTGATGTGCATTATTCACATTTTTAAAAAGTATTTCTGTTATAATATTTTTATTATATTAAATAAAAAATTCATTTTATTTTGTTACTCCAATACTTAATTTTGCATTCATTTTTTTTTTCAGAAATTATTTTTGCTATGCATACTGAAGTATGTTTCTATGAATGCTGTTTGTGACACCTGAGAAATTTAAATCTAAATTTGACATGTGACGTCATGAATACAATATATTTATTCATACAAAAAAATAATATGATCCATTGCATTTGTAGTCATATAAATACTATTGCCTTCAAACTAAAGGGAAATAGGGGGAAAAAATGACAAATTAAAGCTGCATTAAGTTTTCCAAAGAAAAAATTAATACGGTGCTAATCTAATTAATGATGTTCCTAATGAACAATGTTACATTTGGTTCAACAATAAAAGCTTAAATAAATACAGAAATTACAGTATTTACCCAGCGAGATGCAGCATTTGGGATCTAATAATAGAACATGGTTACATCATCAAAAGCCAGGTCATTTAAACACAACTTTCAAAATGGTGAAATACAATAAATTAAACACAGAACTTCGTTGAATTTGTCATTTGTGACTTAGTAAGGGATACATAACACCATTTTAAATACATCTGGATATTAATGAAGGACAATTAATGCAATCTGTCATGTTTCACCTTCAATTCTAGGGTTTTTTCGAACATCCGTGCGCATGCTCCAAGCTCATAATTACCATCGTAAAACACTGACAATCCAGTCAGAGGATTCCGTTTATTTACAGCTAAAAGAAATAAAATTTTAGAAAATGAATGTCACGGATCATGGTTAGAAGATATCTATTTTTAAAAAAAAATATATTTTTAGAAAATCAAAAAAAAATTTCAGAAAATTGAAAAACTGAATGCAGCTTTAAAATGTCAAACTGAAAATGTTTTAAATGATGTACTCAGATTGTACTGGGACAATATTGTTACTTGACCCCTGAGATATAGGTACATTCATTTTTGTACAAATGTTTGACACCATCAAAATATTCTCTCTCTCTCTCTCTCTCTCTCTCTCTCTCTCTCTCTCTCTCTCTCTCTCTCTCATGTATAACGATGAGGTTCATGATAAAAGCCTCTTCACATTTCTATCACATATTTTGGAATAAAATTGCCACATGCTATTTCATATCCAATGGAAAAAAGTGCAAGCTTGTTGACTTGACATTTGCACTCACTATTTTTATTATTATTATTATATTTGTTACATTATACAACAAAAGACATCTTTTTACAACACTTCAGACAGAAAAACCTACACATATAGTTTAAAACAATTGTCATATTACAGTCATATTTCTCTAATCTGAAAAAATCTTTCAGGACTCAATCAGGAGTGAATACAAAACAACAAAGAAATGTACATTGTTATCAGTTTCGCAATTTTCAAAATAACAAGAACTGTTAGTAGAAATAGCTTTCCTGCTCATGAAAGAGTGACATGGATAAAAAATCATTAAATGAAACTACATATAAAAACAAGTGGAAAAAACTATATTTTGATCACTTTAACAAAAAAAAAAAAAAAAAAAAAAAAAAAAAAAAAAAAAAAAAAAAAAAAAAAAAAAAAAAAAAAACAACTAGAGATTGTAACTGGGATACCAGTTACGTATGATTCCCCACCCAGCCCTACCCCTCAGTGGGAAAGGACCTTAGGTGTCTTTGATTAGTGTCATTCTTTTCATTTTATCATTAGGAACCAGAAAATATATACTTTAGGGGTGGGGATCTCAACAGTTTAAAAGTTATGACAAAGCCCTATATATGGTTTTATAGCAGACCGCAAAGTGTTTCAGGACAAATTGGTGATATTTGTTTTCAAGACCCCATCTTCGTGTCCCTCCCCAAATAAATACCCATGGATGTAAAAACTTTAATGGTGCAGGAACCTATCCTAAAATTTTGAACGAGATTGAATGATGCGTTTAACTTGTTTGGCAGTGTTGATAAAAATTTGATATATTTTTAACAATTTAATACTGGTGTATTTTGATTGGACAAGTATTCCACTTTGATTGATAGCAAATCTATTTCACGAACTGTGAGGTGTTTAACAAACAAATTTGATTGACGTGTGTCATGACTGTAAAGTAGCCATAACCTACATTTTAATGGATAATTGACAAAGAGATTAAAGCAATTATACAGATCAAAACATGTAATAATTCTATTGAATTTGTTTACAATTCTTTGAATAGGAATTTAATCCTGTAAACTTGCCCTAAGAAATGAAATCAAGTATGCCATAAGATAATGTTTCTTGACTGAGGGTGGGTGTTAAGAATTCTGGCTTCCCACCCCAACCCTCTCTTGAAAATAATTTTCTGGAGGTTTTTATCACTCTTTTCAAAAGTCCATAATGAACAAGAAAATATACAGATGAGTGGAAGGGATTTTAACTATTTAAAAGCTATACATGTACATTGCACCACCCACAGTGGGAAATGACCTTAGGTGCCCTTTTATTAATATCACTCTATTCAACTTTTCATAAGGAACCAGAAAATACATAAATTAGGGGTGGGGATTCCAAAAGTTGAAAATTAACTAAGCACCACCCAGCCCTACCCCTCAGTGGGAAAGGACCTTAGGTGTCTTTGATTAGTGTCATTCATTTCATTTTATCATTAGGAACCAGAAAATATATACTTTAGGGGTGGGGATCTCAGTTTAAAAGTTATGACAAAGCCCTATATATGGTTTTATAGCACACCGCAAAGTGTTTAAGGAAAAATTGGTGATTTTTGTTTTTAAGACCCCATCTTCGTGTCCCTCCCCCAATAAATACCCATGGATGTAAAAACTTTAATGGTGCAGGAATCTATCCTAAAATTTTGAACGAGATTGAATGATGCGTATAATTTCATCGAAACCAATCATACCGTTTCCGAGTTCTGCAACGAACCATTTTAAGGAAAAAAAAAATTATAATAATAATAAGAACAAGAAGAAACAGAACGAAAACAATATGATTCCCCACCTTTGGGTGGGGAATCATAAAAAAGAACTGTTAGTAGAACAACACAGTGTGTTGACTGCTTTAAAACAAGAGGCCCATGGGCCTTAACGCTCACCTGAGGACATGGCCAACCTGAGGATATATCCAAAATCATTTGCAAAAATACATAAAATATTCTAATATACATTCCTACAAAAAAGTTAATAGTTTTCAAGATAATTAACAATTTGAGTCTTTTTATGCATCTATGACCTTGACCTTTAAACGTAAGACCTTGAATCTTATATCAGAATAATCACCATATCAATTCCTACAATATTCTAATATACATGCCATACAAAAAGTTAATAGTTTCCAAGATAATAAACAATTTCAGTCTTTTATGCACTTATGACCTTGACCTTTGAATGTATGACCTTGAGCCACATATCAAAATGATTGTCATATCAATACCTACAAAATTCTAGTATATATACCTTTGCAAAAAGTTAATAGTTTTCAAGATAATTAACAATTTGGGTCTTTTTATGCATCTATGACCTTGACATTCAAATGTAAAACCTTGAATCTTATATCAGAATGATCACCATATCAATGCCTACAATAATCTAATATACATGCCAATACAAAAAGTTAATAGTTTCCAAGATAATTAACAATTTCAGTCTTTTTATGCACCTATGACCTTGACCTTTGAATGTATGACCTTGAGCCATATATCAAAATGTCCGTCATGTCAATACCTACAATATTCTATAATACATGCCTATACAAAAAGTTTATAGTTTTCAAGCTAACGCACAATTTTAGTCTTTTTTAGCAAAAAAATAACATTTCAGGGGCAACAACTCCTACATGCATTATCATACAGTTACGAAACTTTGTACCTTTTTACATTTTGTCCTGCTAAACATTTTAACAATGTTTTAATGTTATATATCTCTTATAATTTGGAAGAAAAAAGCCTAAAACTGCACAAATTACAAACTAGGTCATGACCTTGAACTTTGACCTTGACCCCATTTTGAAGGATATTTCAAGAAAAAGTCAAAACTGAAAACCCCATGTCAATATCTATTCATATAGTCAAGTTATAATAATTTGAAGCCATTTTACGAAATTTTCAAAAATAAACACAAAAACGCGTAACCTAATTTTTTACCAAATTTCACGAAATGAACAATTTATAAGCTTAAGACCCTAGAGAAGCCAAATATCACATCAGATTTTTTCTCCCATCATTGCTTTCGGAGAAGAAGATTTTTTAAGTTTTTTGGAACCATGGGTCACCTTGACCTAGTTTTGGGAGCCATGACAATGTCACGAACAAATCTGAATTTCACTGGCCCATATATGCATCTGACCAAGTTTCATTGAAATCTACCTCATAGTTTTAGAAAAGAAGTTGAAAATGTAAAAGTTTACGCCGCAGACGACGATGACGATGACGACGATGACGACACTGACGACGACGACGACAACGCCGCCGCCGACGACGACGACAGACAAATTTTGATCAGAAAAGCTCACTTGAGCCTTCGGCTCAGATGAGCTAAAAATACCACACAGGTAAAAAAAATTCATTTAGTGATTGTGACAAATGGCTTAAGTTAAAACTGTTCATAAGATATACACATACAGAGAACAAAAAAATTGTCTTCATAAATAGGTTGGATAAATAAACAATACAAGATTCATTTCTCAAAGAAAAAAAATGACGAAACAGCTCCAAGATTCCTGGACTTTGTAACCAGGTTTTCTCCGAGACATGTACACTACATGTACCTTGTTAAAAGCAGCAATTGATATCTATGATAAAAAAATGAGAATTTATTCTTTATATGTAGAGCTGTGGTTTTCGAAAATCTTGTTCTTATATGTATAACAATATCAGTTAATCTCGTTTTGTTATTAAAAAAACATAGAAAGTCTATATACATGTATAAATACATTGGGGTAATCCTGAATTCTTATTCCCTTCTTGGCTCGTTTATTGCTGCTGAAATAAAAAGATCATAAAAATTAAAATTAAAAACTTAAGCCATATAAAAATATTCTTTTGTTCAAGTGTTAAATTGTTATATAATTTTACGACTAAAACAAAACTCCAACCCTGTTAAAAAGGAACTGTATCTTAAATGAGAGAATGCTTTTTTATACCCTAGTTGAGATTTTTTCACTTACATCGTGTGCAGTAGAGTAATGGTGTTTTATGTCCCAATAAAGATTAGATTTTTTCACTCACATCAAGATGGTCAGTTCTCAGATGGTACAAAAAATTAAAGTGCCCCGAGAAAACCACTGACATTCGGCACGCAAAATGTAAAATCTTTTCACACTAGAATCTGCCCAAGCAGGATTCAAACCTTGGCAGTTAGATGTGCTGTGATCAAAACACTGAGCTTTAAACCACTTGGAAACAGAGGCAACTCACTTATATGAAGACATTATCACTTGCAGAAAAAATACTGAAGAAATAAGTATGGAAGTAATAAGTACTGAAGTAATAAGTACTGAATCAATAAGTATCTCGCAGTTAAATTTTGTTTTTGTGCAATAACAAAGATACTTATTAAAAATCTCATTTTAAGAAGTACCATAACATTCAATCTTAAATGTCAAGTGTTTATAAAACAAGAGGCCCATGGGCCTTAACACTCACCTGAGGATATGTCCAAAATTGTTTGCCAAGCTCAAAAGACAATATCATAGGTACTGAAACTTTACAAATTTTCTCAAGTTAAGAACTCGCACAAAACTAAATCAAAAATATATCCACTCACATTTCATTTATAAGAAGCTTATATAATATGCAGGAAGTAACTGTAATGCAATGAATAATTTCCAAATCATTAACAAAATTCAGTATACTTATGCAACTATGTCCTTGATCTTTGAACATATATGACCTTGAACCATATATGATCATCATGTCAATACCTACAATATTCTAATATACATGCCTATACAAAAAGTTATTAGTTTTTCAAAATAATTAGCAATCTAAGTCTTCTTTTGCAGCTTTGACCTTGACCTTTCAACATATGACCTTGTACCATATATCATAATGATCATTGTCTCAATACATACAATATTCAAATATACATGCCTATACAAAAAATTATTAGTTTTCAAGATAATTAGCAATTTAAGTCTTCTTTTGCAGCTGTGACCTTGACCTTTAAACATATGACCTTGAACTATATATCAAAATGATTGTCATGTCAATACCTACAATATTCTAATATACATGCCTATACAAAAAGTTAATAGTTTTCAAGATATAGTAACAAATATATAATTTTTAGCAATTTCCCCACTCAGTGCCTAACAATTTCCCCATTTTGAGCCCCATGGCTACCATTTGTGCAAATCTGAAAAAAAAATGACCTAAGGATGTTATAAATGAAATAACTAAGGTATATCTCTTGTAGATTCAGAGGAGAAGATTTTCAAAGTTTTTCACTCTTTCCTCCCTTATGGGGCCCCAAGGGGACATAACTCCTTCATTTGTGCAAATCTGAAAGGGCTTTACCAAGGCATAATGGTTACCAAGTTTCATTAAATTTGGCCCAGTAGTTTTGGAGGAGATTAAAATGTAAAAAGTTAACGCACGACGGACGATGCACAACGCACGACGAACGATGCACGACACATAACAGACGACAGACGGTGAACATCGCAATAGCTCATCTGAGCTTTCAGCTCAGGTGAGCTAAAAAAAGATGCCATTAATCCAATCCTATCAAATTCAAAAAGAAAATTTATCAAATTTATAAAAGTTACCTGGTCCATTTCCTAGTAAAGGTTCTTGATCATTTTCCACTACTATTAATCGATTTTGACGTCTATTTCTTATGTATTCAAAGCCAGGTTGTATAATTACACCGTTATACAAGCACATTCCAATCAACAGCAGTATAAAGCCAAATACTTGTACGAAATGAAACATCTGCCAAGTGAGTGATAACGCAACAACCCATATTACCAGTGTACGTATACTGTCTAACACCATTCTTGTTGTTGCACTCATCTCCTTCGTAACACTGATACCAGCAAAATTAAAGAAAGCTATGCTGACAATATTACCTAATAAAAACAAAAACATATGTATACTATCTATTTATAATTTTTTTGCTATGCAAAAAACAAGAAGGAGAAGAACTTTTACAAAATGGAATTCTCTTCATACCACCTCCGTTAGCTGAAATACATATTTTCTGTCACAAGAAACTCATGTACTGAAATGACCAAAAACAACAAATTGAACAAAAATACATGTTTCAGTTATATCTCTGAAAAATAAAATTAACCCTCACATGCTTATGTCCAGAAAAGCTCACTTTTGTGATATGATTTAAGACTTTCGACTCTGCTATAATTTGCATTATACAGATAAGCAAAAAATTTACCTTTTTTCCTTTTATCTTGTGTCTATGAAACTGATTGTCTTCATATCATGAAAATGCTGGATTTTTTAAGAGGGTCATTTTTCAATTTGCACCAAGAATTTAAAACTGGTCTTGTTTAGAAAGCAACAAACAACTTAAAAATTCTAAACAATCTCTCTCTCTCTCTCTCTCTCTCTCTCTCTCTCTCTCTCTCTCTCTCTCTCTCTCTCTCTCTCTCTCTTATTCTTTCATCCATCAATCCATCCATCTATGGGCTGATCAATTTGACGGAAATTTTCGTTTTTGACAGAAATTTACCACTCAAAGGGAAAAACAGACAGAAACTATAAAAAACCCGAATTTCACATATTTTCTTATTTTTGACTACAATCATATATCAGAAAGGTAATGCTGCTAGTAAAAAATGTACCTATGAAGTATGCAGTGTCGCAAGTTAATAAATGTACCAATTTGGTGATATCACACGTGAAACATGTACCAATTCTGAAAAATTAATTAAAGTGATTGGTTTTCCTGAATCAATCTATCTTATCTAATAATTGAATTTCAATATCTACCTAATGTTGCTAGGGCTATTTTCCAGTTGTTTGCCATTTGCTGGAAAGCGTCTAATGCATTTTCTAACCTATTATCAGGTAAGTTGCTAAATGCTCCAGCATTAATATAGTAAAATGGTATTAACAGCAAACCAAGTATTAATGCACCAAACAGACCTGAAATATACCATTAACAAATATTAACACTATTGACAACAAAATTTTTTTTTCTAATTCTTTATTTTTCCCAGACTTGTAATATTTACATATAACAAACAGGGGTTTGCCCTGTATTTTAGTGTAATATACAAAAAAGTCACACAAAGAGTACATATATGTATATATAAACATATGCATATAGTATATTTATACATTATACAGGACAAGGCATGTTAACAGTCACTTACAATCCTCCTGATCCAATCATTAGTTATTTTTTAAAAAGAAATTAATTCTCTAAGTCTCGCCTATCCTAATAATATCAGTACTATCTTCTCCAATTGACCAGTATTTTCCAATATTTTTGATCTTCGATCAAAACTTATGAAAAATTGAACTATATTATAAGATGTTTTCACATAATTTGGAATTTTTCCAATATAAATGGTCTGGAATAACTGTCATCCTACCTCTTCCTCCATCAAAAAACTACAAAAGTTAATGTACGTAAACATATCATAGGTCTTTTTGACTTTTTGTATCCATATAAAACTAAGTCTGGTTTTATAGGTGTGTGTGTGTGTGTGTGTTAAGAGATTTATAAAAAAAGATTAGAGAGAGATAAAAAGAAAGATTGAAGTATAAAAGGAAACAAATGAGTACTATAAGAGAAGAGACTACAAAAAATAGAGAAAAAAAATAATATTATTATAAGGGAACCTAATATTTTGTATATTTTATATTATTTCAGTTTGCATTAATAATAAATTTGACTAAAACATTTAAAAAATTGTTGTTTTTTGTTCCTAATTAAACAGATTGAACCATGGTTTTCACTGCGAGTTGTAAATTTTGTACCCACAGTTTTTCAACAGCAAGTATTTCTCCATTTCCAAATTAACTTTTATGTCATTCTGTAAGGCAAATATGTTTAAATTTCTATTTTGAAACTTTGTTCTATATATGTAATGTTTTACAATTAAATATAACCAATTTAAAACTTCTTCATTCTTACTTTTAACACCAAAAAGAACCGATTTCTTATCTATTGGAAAATCAATATTCATAGAATTTGTTATCCAACTCTGCAGTGTAAACCATAGATCATACACCTTAAAACAGTCAAATAACAAATGTTCCATTGATTCAACATGATCATTACAGAAACTACATAGATCTGAGTCTACATATTTCAACTTGAATAAGAACTTGTTTGTCACTAGGACTCCGTGCAGAATTCTGAATTGAAACCACTGTAAAACTGAGCTTCTAGTACATTTGAAAGGAAGTACATAATACATTTTCCAGTCATCTTTTGGGATATTAAAGTTTAATTTCTCAAACTTCAATTGTGCAGTTGGAATAATGTCAGTCGTATTAAGCACTCTATAAATATTTCTTGTTCCCTTCTTATCTAAGAAAATTGGAGTTAACTTGAATGAAGTTGAAGGTGAGTTTAGATTCTGGTATGGAGTATCTTCATTTGTTTCCCATTTTTTAACAAAATTTTTAACTGAATTCAACAATGATTTAAACTCAAGGAAATTGGTTTTTATATCATAAAAGTTTTTGAATTCATCAAAATTCAAAAATTTCCCATGAACATCCATTAAATCATGTATAAAGACTACCCCCTTACTGAAATAATGGTTGTAAAAAATAGGTTTTTTGTCAATCATTATCTCCTTATTATTCCATATATTTGTACATGATATATCTTCAAATGATTTTGGATTGTTTTTTCCATCCAGTTTATCCAAACTCTTGAGAACATCAATCCAAAATTTATTCTTTATTTTATTTACTTTTTTGTTTAAAAAATAGCCACCCTGACAGTTTATATTATCCTCTGTCAGTTTTGTAATAACCGAGCAAAGTTTTTTTCGATTTAGAATCACTATTAAAAATTCTTCTAATCAAAGTGATCTTAAGCGAGAAAATAAAATTTTGTATATTAACCATTTTAATTCCACCTCTCTCATAATCTTGTTCCAATACAGTTTTTTTTTATTTTAGCTGTCCCAGATAAATTTTAGAAATAAATCATTGAGTTCTTTAATAAATTTATTATTTGGATTTGGTAAGCTCATAAACAAATGTGTTATTTTTGGAATAACCAATGTTTTTAAAACAACATTTTTACCAAGGACAGATAGTTTTCTTCTACTCCACTGAGTAATTATTTTTTTAATTTCTAATAATTTAACCTCAAAATTCAGTTTTTCAACTTCATTCAGGTCTACATCAAAGTAAATTCCAAGTAACCTAAATTTTGTTTCTCCCCAATCTAATTTCCATTTGTCATGATGATATACTTCACTTGAATATATCTTGCTTCCAATCCATATAACTTTAGTTTTCGTATAGTTAATTTTCAATCCAGAAATTTCTGCATAGTAGTCCAGTAACTGAAGTACTTTGTCAAGGCTGCTAGATATTCTTCACCCTCAATGTTAATACCTCTGATATCTTTATCATTTCTAGCTAAAATAGCCAAAATTTCTGCACACAAGATAAAAATATAAGGTGACAAGGGGTCTCCTTGTCTACATCCTCTTTCTAATTTAAAGTGTTCAAAAATGAAACCATTTTGTATAACAGCTGATTCTACATTGTTATAAAAGGTTTGTATCCAGTTTTGGATAGAAATTTTGAAATTAAAAATTTGAAGCACTTGTTGAATAAAAGACCAAGCAACAGAATCAAATGCCTTTTCAAAATCGATCAACAACAGGAGACCAGGTATGTCATTTTCTTCAGTAAACTGCATTATATCGTATATAAGTCTGGTATTTTTACCAATGAATCTATTTTTTATAAATCCTGTTTGATCCTTATCTATCAAAAAATCCAAAACTTTTTTAATTCTGTTTGCAATACAACCAGAAGCTAATTTATAGATAGAATTTAAAAGAGTGATAGGCCTCCAATTTTTCAAAAATTGTTTTGGCTTATCAGGTTTTGGAATACAGGTAATCAATCCAAACTTTTGTGTAACTGACAACTCCTGTTTTCTAAAACCAAAATTTATTGATCTTATAATAAAATGGCTCAAATCAGACCAGAAAAACTTTAGAAATTCAGGACTTTTATCATTTTTCATAGTTTTGAGAAAAGCTAAGGCCTCTGTATAACTTATTTCCCCTTCTAATTTTTCAGCATTGTTGTCAGACAAAATATTAAAATCCAAAGCCGACAATGTTTCCTGTAAACTTTCACTATTTTCAGCCAGTTTTTTCAAATATAAGTTTTGGTAGAAGACTTTAGCATGATTTAAAATTTCTTTCTGATTTGTTATAATATTGCCCTCTGACGTCTCAATTTTTGAGACCATCTTATTATAAAAATTATGGGATTCCATATTGCATAAGTATTTTGTGGGCTTTTCTCCCTCTTCAACAAAATGTGCTTTCAATCTTAAAAATTGACCTTTCAGTCTATTTTTCCTCAAATTTTGTAATTCAGTTTTCTTATCTTCTAACAATACAGAATTGCTGTTTTCATTTTGTTCCAAATATTTAATATCCTCAAATGGCTTCTTTTCCTTTTCTAAGTTTTCATTTTTTTTAAAAGATGCATAAGATATAGTTTTTCCACGTATTTCTAAAAGCAATGTTTCCAGAAATACAATGTACCTGATCATTTATTGTGAATTGTATGGAATCTATGGGGATTTTGTTGATGTTATCAATATTATAAACTGGGAGTGCATATTGTTTTTTAACATTACATATTAGCTCTTTGATTGTTTCAACGTAACTACTATCTTTTAAAAGAGAATTATTGAATTTCCAAACACCGCGTCCTCTAGTTACTGGATTAATTCTTAAATTTAAAATCACACCAGAGTGATCTGACCTATAGCTATTAATAAAGTCAACTTTTTCTATAAAATGCATGAAGTTATTTGATACAAGATAAAAATCCAATTTAGCATGTTTAATAAGATTCTTTTTCCTCCATGTATATCTTCTCAGTTCTCCATTCAATTCCCTGAAAGGGTCTTTCAGATCTAAAATATTTTTATTATCTAACAGAAAATTTCTTGAATTAGGATTATTTATATCTTTGTAATTTTTGGTATCTAAACACTGATCTAAGACCAGGTTAAAATCTCCACAAATAATAACCTTCTCATTTTCAAAATCTTCTAAGACCTTAAAAATGTTTTCAAAAAAACCTGGTCTGTCATCATTAGGCGCATATATATTAGCTATAGACATTCTTTCCTCCTCCAATGTGACATCAATTACTATATAATGTCCCTCACTATCTGTTTTAACATTATGTAATTCATATTCAAAATTATTATTCAACATAATTGCAACCCCCTTGCATTTCCTGTGTAGGAGCTAAAAAGGCATTTGAAACCCCACTGGGTTTCAATATAAGGTTCTAATTTAGAAACAAAGTGGGTTTCTTGTAAACAATAAATGTTAAGTTTTCTGGCTTTGAGGAAATTGAACACATCCTTTCTCTTTTCTGGGTCCCCTAGCCCCTGGCAATTTACCGTTATTATATTTATATCACTCATTATACATTTTGTTAGTGTTACATGCTGCAAACTTATGCATATTTAAATTTATTTTGTCACCACAAATTACTGAATTGTTCCAACAGACCAAGAAAAATAAGAAAAAAGTTAAAGACAGAAGAGAGAACCAAGTAAAATGACAGTAAAACATTATACTACTTATTTCTTCCAATTTTGTTTTTTTGACCCTGACTAACCACAAAAAGGCATTTAGTACAATTATTATGCGTTGTGGCTCATTGCATTAAAAAGTATTATACCAATAAAATATCCAAATATTCAGATGATATAAATTTGTTAAGGCAGTCAGCATAAAAATCCTATTCTTTATATATGTTTCTTACTTGTACATCTTTGGTCACCAGAAAACTATTTCTATACCAGTGTTTAATTACTTCATAGAATAAAACTCAAGACAATCATAACTAAATAAAATACCAGGTAGGATCAAACACTAATCTTAGTTTTTATTATCAACAGATAATCTTCTGTGACTCTAAATATTAACTATCTATACTTTGCTTTTATGTAACCTGCAAGGAAATTTTTCACATGTATTATTATTTTTTCCTCATCCGATATATTTTTAAAATTTCCAGCAGCTCATAAAAAACAAGGATTACGGTACTAAAATTACTATCCGAAAAAATTAAAAGTATTCTTAGAAAGAAGAAGATTCTTACAACAGACTGCCTATTCTCTCGTAAACAGTATATACATATTATACATCATAATTTTCAACAATATCAAAATTACAGACTTTACTTATAGTGAAGCATATCACCCCTTACATTTAAATATATGCCTCTTGTACAGGCAAAGGATATCTTATTTTACACCCAAAGAGGGATAACTCTATTATTACCCAAAAGGGGGATAACTCTACTATTACTCATCATGAAGTACCAGGCAAAGGGTATCTCATTTAACACCCAAAGAGGGATAACTCTATTATTACCCAAATATGCAAAGGATATCTTATTTTACACCCAAAAGGGGAATAACTCTACTATTACTCATTATAAAGTACCAGGCAAAGGGTATCTTATTTTACACCCAAAGAGGGATAACTCTATTATTACCCAAATATGCAAAGGATATCTTATTTTACACCCAAAAGGGGAATAACTCTACTATTACTCATTATAAAGTACCAGGCAAAGGGTATCTTATTTTACACCCAAAGAGGGATAACTCTATTATTACCCAAATATGCAAAGGGTATCTTATTTTACACCCAAAGAGGGATAACTCTATTATTACCCATTATACATATTTATTTACTATAATATTTAATCTATCCCCATTATTACCCATTATACATATTACTGTATAAGTTGCCAGGCAACAAGTATCTTATTTATCAACTTATGCCCAAAAAGGGAAAACTCCTACATTTTCTCTGCATACGCAGAACAAATATACCCCAAGATCTGTTGCATGATACTTTAGATCTAGTTAGAAAGTCATACAGTATAATTATGTTTTCAAGTACATTGTATTTCATAGAAATAGGAAAATATATACTACATGTAAGTTCTAATTTTGTTCAAGCAACACTCCCATGATATTTTTCCCAGTTAAGTTAGGCCCTACTCCCCAAAAACAACAAAGTTAATGTGAGGTTTTCTGATGCAGCAGGTGCTCACATGCTAATTTCTTCACCTTCATAAATATGGCATTGCATATAAGTAATCGTATTCATTCAAAGTTTACCAATAAAAATGATTATCCTTCAAGAATGTTGGCTTCAACATTTTCTATTAAAAGAAAGTATACATGTATTTTTACACCAACCTTACTGACTTATTGACTCTGAAATTCTGTACACTGATCAAGAAACACTGCGAAATTAAATATATTGATCAAGAAACACTCTAAAATTTTGTATATTAAAGTAGAAATACTCTGAAATTCTGCACAATAATCAAGAAACACTCTAAATGCTGTCCTGATAGTTTTACATTGGGTCAGAATTTTCTTTTCTTTACCCTAAATACAGGTCTTTTACACTGTAGTCAAGATTCTTTCACTTATGTGGGGAAGTTCAGTTCTGGAATCATTGAGAAAACCACAGAAATTTGGCAACTTTCACAAACTGCTTAAGAATCTGACTAAGAGAGATTTAAACCTAGGGGGGTCAGAGGCTTTACAGAAATAATGATTGTATGGTTAATTAAAATCTGACTCTGGATAAACTGTACAAATTAACTAAGTCAAAGAACAGAACAACAGTGTTTAGATCACCATGGAATTAGAAATCAGCTGTCATAGCAACAGAACAATAGCGTTTACATTACCATGGAATTAGAAATCAGCTGTCATAGCAACAGAACAATAGTGTTTACATTACCATGGAATTTGAAATCAGCTGCCATAATAACAGAACAATAGTGTTTACATTACCATGGAATTAGAAATCAGCTGCCATAATAACAGAACAATAGTGTTTACATTACCATGGAATTTGAAATCAGCTGCCATAATAACAGAACAATAATGTTTACATTACCATGAAATTTGAAATCAGCTGCCATAATAACAGAACAATAATGTTTACATTACCATGGAATTTGAAATCAGCTGCCATAGCAACAAAACGACAATGTTTATCACGTTTGGATTCTGAGTCAGCAGTCAAAGCAACAGAACAACAGTGTCTGCAGCAGGTTGGAAATTGGTATCAGTAGTCATAGCAACAAAGCAACAATGTTTGTGTCAGGTTGGAATTTTGAGTTCGCATTCATAGCAACCAGAAAACCACGTGTGCAATACAACCTAAGAGTTTGTTTAGTTTACTAATTAAATTCAAAGTTGGATAAATCTACATACCTTCCCATCCTACTGCTTGTAATGGTGGTACATTATACCTACTGATAAATTTCTCCTCATAAACCATCTGTACTGAAACAATAATCTGTGCCATTATAATCAACAAATCTCCTGTAAATACAAAAATTATCAATATATGTAACAGGAGCAGCATGAAGCATGCAAAATATCAAGTTATTGTATTTGGACAATTGGGTCCAAGTGAGAAACAGAATCAAGTTAAACCACTAAAGGAATGACTTGATAGTGGTTTTTTAACCCATGGAAATTCAGTTTGTATGTGGGATAACTCAGTAGGCAGCACTTTGTGCTGTCAGAAAATGTACCATTTAACAAAATTTTCAGCTTCCTTAAATTCTAAAATTAGTTTAAAACTAAGGTTTGTTCCCTCATGCAAAGCATTCCTTAGCCGGATATGGATTTATTAAATTTTGGAACTTTAGATTCATTAATTTTCAATTGTTTGGCTCATGTTTTTCATTATCAAACTTTTCGGTCTAAGTGTCACTGATGAGGAATGAATTTCCGAAATGTGCACATCTGGCACATCTAAATTCAACTGGTATTTGTGTTATATATTTAGGAATCACTATGTCTGTCTGTCTGTCCATCTGTCCATGTAAAGTTGTGTCTGTTTCACAACTTACATATTTATTTATAATTTTTTTGTCAAGCTTGGCAATAACGTAAACCAACATGAGCTGATACCACATGAATATGTGAAGGTCAAATGTCAAGATCACATGTTCAAATGTAGATGTTTTGAAAGGGGATTTGCCTCTCATGAAACAGTTCTATTTAATATCAAGTGGACATTATACTGACAAGAATTCCACAGATTTAAATGTCTCGCCTGGATACATTACTTTTACATAAACTTTTATTTTTTGACATGCTGTCGCCGCCACCTACAACGACAACAGAAAAGTAACACCTAAGTCTTGCTTATGGTAAGCCAGACTTGACAAAAACCATCCACATATAACAAACTACATTTGAGAAAAATAAAAATGGACTATATATAAAGAACTATCACTTTAAAAAAACCTGTATAAGAAGCCCACAATGAGGGCTAATACTGTCAAATCTGTATACTGGTATAAGATGATAAAAAAAGGGAATGCCCAAATGTGCTTTCAGTGATAGATGGACTTGTCACCAACACAATAAAACTTAGTACACATAAATATCAACAAAGAGGATGACCAAAAGTGCTCTTAACAGACAGGCAGACTTAATATCATGTTGTTCTGAATCTCAAAACTATTTGCTGGAGGTGTGTTTGTGAGATTGTAAAATGGCATCTGTCACATGTAAAGTCTGAGAAACTTCCCCAAACTTAGAATTATTCCAATGAAAATTGAATCTCTATATAAAGTCCACCTGTCTATTAAGACCACTTTTGGATTTCCCCCTGGGTGGTCTTTATACACAGGTTTTAATGTATGTGTGTATTGATAATACCTGCTATAACACCATTAGTATCCTTTTCTTCAGTAGAACCAAATATTATATCGGAAACTCCAACCAGAGCCAAACCAGCGATGACAGAGATGATTCCGACCCACATCAATGGCTTTACTGTTCGTCCCAAGAATGCCACTGATAACAAAGCTGTGAAGATGATTACTGCACCTAATGATGTAAAATTTTAGTTTATAAAAAATAACTTCTATCAATTTTTTATAACAATGCATGGACCGAGACAGACATTAAGTGCTTATATTTAAATCTTAAAGACACCTAAATCAAATTTATGAGAGTAAAATAAACATTTTTTTTTGCTTTTAAAAACTTCACAAACTTTGAAAAAAAAACAAGGAAATTGATGCACATTCATTATCAATATCTGATACATCACAGGTAGTATATCACAATGTGACAAATGAATAGACCTGGCTTGAGTCATTGAGAAATAAACTAAATGTATTTGGCCTTTCAACAAATTAAATCATCAGAAATTTGTCAAATTTAATTAGACATGTCTATATGTGACTAAGTGATTTATACTGATAATGTGTGCCCTTATCATGGCTTTAATTTGACCCTTGACCTCAAAAGATCAAACTGACTATCTTGAAAATCAAATCAACATAAGTGCTTCTATTTGAAAATCAGCAGTGAAATGGAATTCCCTTAGGTAAAAAAATATTATAGACTCAAAGGTCTTAAGAAAGCCCTGCTAAAACCTTGTCTTAAATGGCAATTAAAACCAGTATTCCATTCTTAAATTGGCCACTGCGGTAGCTCAGTTGGTAGAGTGCTTGCTCCATAAGTGGAAGGTTGTGGGTTCGAACCCCGGCCGGGTCTGACTCAAGAAATTGAAAGTGGGTAGTGACTGTTCTTTCGCCAAGCACTCGGCATTACAAAATGAAAGTCATGGTTCTTTCGGATGGGAACTTAAAATAAACGAGGTCCCGTGTCATGGCAGGCGTGGCATAATAAAGAACCCTGCTGTATAATGCCATCAGCACAACGCACAGGAAAAATTTCTGCACTTTCACCTATAGCTGGCGATGTCTCATTATAAGTGAAATATTCTTGACTGGGACCATTATTCAACTCAACTCCTTTTTTTAAATCTGCATATTCATGATACTGTTTTTGATATTGCAAATTCAAAACTTTGGATAAGAGACTCCACAAAGGCAACATGGTACCAATAAGATTTTTGAAAAGAAAGGCATAAATATCAAAAATGTTTGGTAAGCTATATGTCAGAAAAGCATTGGTTGTCTGTATAAAACTTCCTTTTGTAAAGATGTTTCATGGTATGTTAGAAAAGCATTGGTTGTCTGCATAAAAATTCTTTTTCTAACGATGTTTTTAAAATGGACTTTAACAGTGGAGTCATCATTCATACCAGGGGTATGACTTAAATTCTTCTGCAATATGTAACAACCCTTGTACATGTACATGCAGACAGTGTCTGAATAGGATTGAATTTCCATCCAGCTTCTATCTTGAAACTTTGAGATCTTCTATTAGAATCTTAAGTGACCCAGAATGACAGGTCGCATCTGAAAATATCATTAATGGCCCACAAAAATGGTACTGGGTCCTCAGAAATTGTGTAAAAGCCCCAGACTGACCTGGAAATTTGCAAAACAATAGTTTATAGTATTTTCCCATTCTGAAAATAAGGCAAATACTACTGTGTAGATTTCATGCAGACTTGCAGAAATATTTTTTGCATGTTGAAATACTAAAACTAAATATTCTTTGAAATAGTCATTGTAGCCTCCTTTGTACACCTACAATGACCATAAAGCCTTGTCACCCTTCAAAAAAATTTCTCACATAGCGATTGGTTAACTTGCCAGGGTACATAGAACTATGTTTGTAAATCTGCCGGAGTACATAAACTCCTGCGACATTTAGAGGCATAATGGAAGTAACTCTTATATTGTGTCGTTTGGTTACAGTACACAAACCTGGCAATGACAAGATTCGCAAGGAATGGTTTGAAAGTCACTAAGAAAAATAAATTGAAGTTAAAAGAGCCAAACTTGTGCCATAAAATATCAACAAAATTAATCGATTGTTAGCAAAAACTTTCAGAGGGTATTAATATGGAAAAAATCAGGATCTGAATTTACATTAAATGTTATTAAATATGTAGGATACATTAAATGTTAGTAAAATGGTTGCTTTATTCAATTTTCTCACTGGTAGTTAATATTAGCCTGCGGCTCAGGGTACATCAATCTTTGACAGGGTATACAGAGCCATGAACCTGCCAAAAACCTATATAACTTATATATTTATTTAATACTCACAAACTCCAATGTTGCCTATTACAATGCATGATATAATTTACAAGCTAGCAAAGGTCAGTCTGAAAAGTTGTAGGTTTCAAACATATGGAATAGGAATAGCCTAAATTTCAAACCCTACATGCAGACATCCTAAAAACTAAAAAATTATATATTTACCTCTTAACATCTGAAAACTGGATGCAAATGTAAGATTGAGTCCAATATACATCAATGAAGTACCACACATGTCACAAAGAGCAGCAGGTAAGAATATGAGTGGGTTGAAGTTCTGTGTACCGACCTCCATCCGTCGACCAGAAAAATGAAGAATGCACCGCATGCAGTGAAAAACAACCAGGCAGGTAAATTCACCTATAAACATTCCCACTGCCTGAAAGGTAAACAGTATAGATATAAAATTCATGCAAGTATACTTGTCTTATTTTATTACATGATGCTCATTTAATTTGTGTGCAGAGGAGAGTGGAGTAGAGCGATGTTGTTTAATGCCCCAGTCAAATTTCTTTAAATTCAATTAGCCAGTTCCAGGAAGGCGGAAGAAAACCAGAATACCTGGAAAAAAACACTTTTTTTAGCAAGCCAACTGACAAACGTTCTCACACTAGGATGTGCCCAAGAAAGATTTATTTGTGGCCATGAGATGCACTTTCATATGTAAGCATGCACACTTTAGGCAACTGAGCCACTAAAGCCCCTGTGTTCACAGAAAAGCAGAAACTTAATAAATCAAAAACTTGTCTAAACTGAATTTACTTTAAAACATTTTCATTTATATTAACTGTAACCTGTGTTAACTGACAAACCTGTTTTTTTTCAAAGAAAATCAACTGTTCAATCTCTGAAGGTGTTCAGTTTAGACAAGTTTCTCTTTACCATTGGACCCCAGCTGGGTCTGACCAAGACTTAAAAAAATTGGTAGTGAGCACTCGGCATTTAGAAATGAAACCCATGGCTCTTTTGGAGGAGCCCTTAAAATCTTATCCCTGTGTCACCGCAGGTGTGGCACACTAAAAAAAAAAAAAACTCCCTGCACATTGTCCTTAGTGCACTGCAAAGGTAAAAATTTCTGCCACTTCACCTATAGTTGTTGACATGATGATATATTAGTGAAATATTTTTGACTGGGCGTAAAACCCCATTTAATCAACTGAATCAAATCTTTACCATTGGATACCTTTTATGTTGTTTCTACTGATAATGTATTAAACTTTTTTACTAAATCCTACTGCATTTAATAATTTACTGGTAAACTTTGAAATTATAATCAGTAATAATTAACAAAACAGTACATACATACATGCTTCTGCCATCGACGTCAATCCTTTCAAAAATATCAGTTATGTACATTGATTATTGTTTGTTAAATTGTTATCAACATACTCTATTGCATTGCATATGAGTTCAGATAACAGTTAATCAACATAAAAGATTTCTCTGGAGGCAAGACATATATGGGGATATCATCCTTTAACTTTGATGACTCAAACACCCTGATAACTAGAATTAGTCACCCTTGAAGGTCTGTGCACTTCAAATTACCAAAGTTCTACTGTGGAAAAATGTATGGTCTAACTGAAGACCACTTAAAGAGATGATGATGATAATGATGATGATGATATAGATGATGATGATGATGATTTTCTCCCTGTGTGTGTGTGTGTGTGTGTGTGTGTGTGTGTGTGTGTGTGTGTGTGTGTTGACAGACCTGTAAAAAAGGATGATTAAACTTGCGTGGTTCTCCTCCATCCAATCCACGTGCTTTCTCTCTATCAGCCCATCTGTAAAAATTTAAATTATAAATAGTATGATATTATTATTATTATGATTATTAACATCATTATTGTTAGTTCTATTGCTGTTTTGTCTTCAACTGATTTCAATAAACCTTTCACACCATTTTATTAATACCAGTAATAATGATTTTTTGCAAAGTGGTTAATATTATTACGGTATAATGGCTGTTAGAACAAACAGTAATACAGGTCTCTTGGTTTTTTGGGACCTCGATGGCTGGAGCTTTTCAAACCAAGATGTCTTATGCAGTGGGCTCATCCCTTAGTTGACTGCAAATGTCATCTTGACCTCTATTTGTTGGCTTGGTGATACATGCAGTATAATAGACTGAATGGGCTATGACATTTATCTGCAACAATCTCCAACCTTGATCAAAAGGTAAGTGATTTATTTTCCAAAATATCTGAATGCTGAATGTGAGAGTTTTGCTAGGTAAAGTGGTCTTGTTTTCAAAATGGAAGACGATGTCAGCAAACATCAACATCGAAGAAACTGATCTTAATCTAAACCCTATGGTGATAACATCTTTAAATACATGTATGGTATTTCAATATTTAGGAATACAGATTATTCACCTATTTATTGAGCTAAGTAGTAACTTTTCTAGTACAGTTCTACTAATATCTTCAGTTAAAGTGAAACGAGTCGGTGCACCTTCTGACACCAGTTGGTATCAGAAAATCCAAGGTTTTTGATATCAAAATTGCTCTGATCTTACACACAGCAGCAAGGCATAAAGCATGTTAATGTCAGTGGAAATTCTTACTATTTGCTTGCCAAAGGTCAGTAGAGTAGTTTTCTCAAGGTACTTATAGTGTCCTCCAAATCCCAGAGCAGACTGACTCTATCTAATTGAAAGAATCTTGACTGGAGCATTAAACAATATTACTCTACTTCATTCCTCTATCTTCTACAGGGGCTGATCAAAAATTTTATAAAAGCGGGGAGGGGATGAAAATTCCATCATGATATTGCAAGGGCCGAAGGCTTTGGTGCCACCTAAGGCCCTTAACAGAGGTCTATTGAAAAATGAATTTTTAATTATTCTGTGGATCTTTTGGCCATATTTTTATCTCTTTCTCTCTCTTCTGAATTTTTCAAAGGAGGGATTGCACCAGCCAATTCTTTGTACGCAAATATATATCATATCATTCCGCTTCCACTCTTTAATGTGTTGATTTCTAGTTCATAAACTATGATGGTATCATAAAATACTAGAAAAGCAAAGAGCGAGACCATGGCCTTGAATAAAATACTTCAATCCAGTTGTCCTAAGACACCTATAGCCCATAGAGCAATGATTTAAGACACCTATATATAGAGCAATGATGGACATTATTATTTAAAACTATTGAACCATTTACACAAAATACACTTTGATTCATGATCTTGAACAGAAATGTCAATGTCATATTGATTAGTCATCAATGCATGGCTACATAAATGATGTAATGAATGTTGTTTTGGTGACTGTGTTAGTTAATCAGGGTTGGAAACTTGTTAAAATTTCAGCCAGCTCGGACTGCATATTTCTTAGAATACCCAACACAAAACCTTATATTTTGTTTATAAAAGTGCTGTCCAGATAAAAATTGAGCCAGCCCTTCGAAAAGTTAATAGTCTCGGGCTGGCGGACTGGCTATAATTTCGTACTCTGAGTTAATGACTAAATGTTTAAGTTTTATATCGAGGAATTTTGCTGACATGTTCTAAAAATTTTTGCCCCTGTAATTCTTAAGTCAGGAGAAAAATCTTCCAAAGTAAAAAAAAAAAATAAATATATTAAGGATCCATTTCTATTTACATTGTAACATAAACTTAGTATACATTTAAAAGCTACATATTAATTTTTAATAAGTGGAAACACACAAATTGTTTTTCATGGCCTTATTAAAAGTGGTGATATCCTATCATCGATAGTTATTTAAGTTTCTAAATATACTTCCTCCTTTTTATTACATGTACCTAGACCTTTTAATGTTATTTTTGTGGTTTAAAATAGTTTGTTAATTTGCTAGATCTATAGTTAAAATTAACAATAAGTTGAATAACACAAGTGTCGAAGTGATACTGCATGATAATCTTCAGATAAGAAAATCTGAAAAATACCAAAACATGACAATGTCAGTTTACTTTGAATATGTATCACAATATATATGAATGCTTTTTAATTACTGATACAGTTATTTTACCAGTTCCGAACAGGGTTTCATATGGGCGCGGCTGTCGACGTCAACAACAAGGAGAGGAAACAAAAATTATATAGTGTAATCACACAAATGTTTACCGGTTCTGATCATGTTGAGATACTATTAAAAGTTTGCAGGGGAAGCGCGACAGCTCAGCGAAAACGGTCGGCAGCCATTTTACTAGTTGCGAATGGAATTGCCACTTCCGAATAAGGGAGCACCTTTTAAGAGTAAGGGGGGGATAACGTGGCAACTATACATGATTTTTTTAAAGCAGTGTGGCTTGTTACATGTAGCATCCAGAAATCGTACTTAATTGGCGGAAAACATTTCTTCTGGTTACATTGTTCATGGTGAAAGAAAAAAAACCACTCATATATCTTCAGTACATATATTTTTTTATTTTAAAACAATTAAAAATCTTTACCTAAGATTTAATATTAATAAAAATTGTAAATAAACATAAATTATTGAATAAAAACTTAATCAGATATAAATTAAAAAATTAGACTAGAGTATTTTTAATATTATTGCACTAACAACACTATTTAAAAAAAAAAAACAATTGCTGAAACATATAAAAGTTCTCACTTTTCATCAACACCACTTTTTATCAAGATTCTTTATTACAATGATATTATTATCAAATATTAGAGGTTTAACAGTTCAATATATAATAATAATAATGATAATAACAATTATAGTAATAATAATGATAAATATATACAATGGTGGTACACAGATTACAACATTATTTTACAACAAAATATTAAAACGATTTACAATAATTATTCAGTATGATACATGTTATAAACATGAAAAAGAAATAAAGTTGATATTTAAGTATAATGTTTTAGACTTTCGTTTAGAAATTTGCATAAATTTAACAGTTCTACTTTATTTGTACTAGTGATTAACATTTGTAATTTTAGAATTAATTTTAATATTTTTTCTTTATATATGCTTGAAATGAGCAGTCACCCATGTCCCGGTTTCACAATCATTCTTTAGCTAAGATTTTCCTTAACTTAAATCATGCAAAATTTCAAATCCTTATAGTGTTGTTAATTTTCAAGGTATTCAGAAATTTAAGGTTTCATTTTGAAAATCACGTCTAGAATAAAACATCTGCATGTAGTTTTTACAAAAATATTCGTCAGTAGTTCCAAGAAGAGATGATTAAAATTTGTTAAGTTTCAGTTAAGGAAAATCTTAGTTAAGATTTGATTGTGAAACTGGGGTCAGATGATAATACAAAGACAATATTGAGAAAAAATATACTCAACAAAAAAAGTTGGGGACCATCGTGAAATTTGAAATAAAAATCCAAAAACTGAAATATGTAAAATCCATCTGTAATTTGTTCTTATTCTTTTCTTGTTTCAAATGATGTTATGAAGTTAATCTTTTGTGTACGAAATTAAATCTCCTTCATGAAATTATGAGAAGTGTGAATATGAAATGATATGATTTACACTCTACAAAATTAAATAATGTTTTTGATGTGGTCCTTTACTTATTTTGTGGAGTATATTTTAACTTTTGAACAATTTAAACTATCTTTAATTTTGAAGCAACAGCTACTGCTGGACTACCCGGCTTTGCTTTCTTATTTCTTCCCATTCTGCAGTAAATAAAAACAGGAAAAATAAATTCTGGAATATTCCCTTACCAAAATCATAAACAAATGAATTTATTGAAATGATAGCGAAAACTGTTTAGAGGCAAAAAGAGTTCAAAGTTTAAATGTGGTACATTGGTACAATCACCTAAAGAATTAAGAAATTGGACAAGACTTCCTGTTGTACCCTACCCATTAAAACCAATGTAAAATATTAAATTATGTCTTCACAATTATTTTCTAATTTTTTTATCATTTGGCCTTATCCGTCATTTTCCCCATTAATTTAGCTAGCATGTACATAAACCCTGGTGGGGTATAAAGTAGTACCTTTTGTCTATGGATTACTTTAACATATGTGTTAATACATTTTATATTTGTACAACAAAATATAATAATAAAATACACC
>JARBDR010000021.1:0-173379 GCA_029721355.1 Tegillarca granosa
TCATAAAGCCAATTGAGCTAAAAATGACAATCATGCTATAAGCTCAGTTGGCTAAAGCGAATTGAGCTAAAAATGACAAAGTTCCACATGCAATAAATTTTATCATAAATAAATAAAATAAATAATAATGAAAAAAAAAAACAAACAAATCAAATGTCAAAGGTGCATATCACTGATTTGTGCAAAACAACCGAGTAAAATTTTATTCAATTTGGGAAAAGTGCATAGGAGTTACAGATTGCACAATCTAGGCACTGTTCATATGCTTTTTCTCTAAAAAATGACAAAGCTCCACAGGCAATAACTTTACAAAAAAGCATCAAATGTCATTAAATAGAAGGCTCACACCACACATGTGCAAAACAACTGGGCAAAATTTTATTCAATTTGGATAAATTTAATAGGAGTCATGGATTACACAAACTATGCACCACTGCATGAACTAACAGATTAACAGACTGGCTTACTGAGATGAGCCATTACTTGACCTGCTTCACATCAGGCGACACAGGTAAAAAAACAAGAGGCCCCAATAGGGCCTGTGATGCTCAACTGGCTGCATATGTAAGACAATGTTTGTTTTGTTTTGTAATGCTGTTTAACGTTCACTCAAGAATATTTCACTATATACGGAGACTGTCAGTTTGGAAACGGTAGAAGACAATGAAGTATCGAAGAAAACCACGACCAAGCAGCAAGGTTAACATACAAACTTTCAAAGATGAAGTGCTAGCGCCACTTGGCATTAATGCACAATGTCAGGGGTGAAAGGTGCTGTGATTCATAACATTGAATGCTTAAGACCACTCGGCCATTGTGGTGCCTGTAAGACAATGTAATGTGGTTACCATAATTGGTTCATCAGCTTAAGCTTGGGTCAATAAAAGTTTAAAAAAACATTATATATTTTGAATCCTACACAGTATACTTTCTATATTTAAAATTTGAGCTCAATTGGTGGAAAAAAAGATCAACAATGGTAATTTTTGGTTTTTTTTTTCTATTTTTAGTTATGACGGCCATCTTGGATGTCAGGCCAGGTTGCCTGGTACAATCTTTAGTCAGGCCGACATTTGGACTTTCCAAACAAAATTTCATTCTAATTGGCCATGTGGTTTCAAAAGAAAAGATTTTCAAAGATTTTGCTAAATATTACACCTTATGCATAATTCGTAAAAATCGGGGTTAACGAAAAATTTCCCACAAAAACCAGTTAAATATGTTAAATCCCTCACGATATACTTTGTATATTTCAAATTTGAGCTTAATTGGTTGAAAATGGATCCACAATGGCAATTTTAGTGTTTTTTCTATTTATAGTAACAGCAGCCATCTGGATGTTGGACAAGATTGTCTGGTACAAACTTTAGTCAGACCAACCTTCCACACCAAATTTGGTTCTAGTTGGCCCAGTGGTTTCAGAGGAGAAGATTTTCAAAGAATTGATTAAATATTACACCTCATTAGCATAATTCGTAAAAATCGGGTTAACGAAAAATTTCTCAGAAAAACCTGTTACATATGTTGAATGCCCAGCTATCTACTCTCTACATTTCAAATTTAAACAAAAGGGTTAAAAAATGACTCAACAATAGCTATTTATGTGTTTTTGCTATTTATAGTAACAGCGGCCATCTTGGATGTCAGGCGGGATCTCCTGGTAGAAACTTTAGTCTACCCCACCTAGGGACCTTCTACACCAAATTTGGTTCTAGTTGGCCCTGTGGTTTCAGAGGAGAAGATTTTTTAAGAATTCATTAAATATTACACCTCATTTGCATAATTCGTAAAAATCCGGTCAACGAAAAATTTCTCAGAAAAACCTGTTAAATATGTTGAATGCCCCTCTATCTACTCTCTACATTTCAAATTGGAACAAAAACGGTTAAAAAATGACTCAACAATAGCTATTTATGTGTTTTTGCTATTTATAGTAACAGCGGCCATCTTGGATGTCAGGCGGGATCTCCTGGTAGAAACTTTAGTCTACCCCACCTAGGGACCTTCTACACCAAATTTGGTTCTAGTTGGCCCTGTGGTTTCAGAGAAGAAGATTTTTTAAGAATTCATTAAATATTACACCTCATTTGCATAATTCGTAAAAATCCGGTCAACGAAAAATTTCTCAGAAAAACCTGTTAAATATGTTGAATGCCCCTCTATCTACTCTCTACATTTCAAATTGGAACAAAAACGGTTAAAAAATGACTCAGCAAAGGCTATTTATGTGTTTTTGCTATTTATAGTAACAGTGGCCATCTTGGCTGTCGGGCGGGGTCGCCTTGTACAAACTTCGTTCTACCCCACATAGGGAGCTTCCACACCAAATTTGGTTCCAATTGGCCCAGGGGTTTCAGAGGAGATGATTTTTTAAGAATTGATTAAATATTACACATCATTTGCATATTTCATAAAAATCCAGTCAACGAAAAAATTTCCCAGAAAAACCCGTTTTATATGTTGAATGGCCCGCTATTTACTCTCTACATTTCAAATTTGAACAAAACGGTTAAAAAAAGACTCAACAATGGCTATTTATGTGTTTTTGCTATTTATAGTAACAGCAGCCATCTTGGATGTCGGTCGGAGTCGCTTTGTACAAGCTTTGGTCTACTCCACATAGGGACCTTCTACACCAAATTTGGTTCCAATTGGCCCAGTGGTTTCAGAGGAGAAGATTTTCAAAGAATTGATTAAGTATTACACCTTATTTGCATAATTCGTAAAAATCCGGTCAATGAAAAAATTTCTCAGAAAAACCCGTTACATATGTTTAATGCCCCGCTATATACTCTCTACATTTTAAATTTGAACAAAAACGGTTAAAAAAAGACTCTGCAGAAATGGCTATTTATGTGTTTTTTTTGCTATTTTTAGTAACAGCGGCCATCTTGGATGTCAGGCGGGGTCGCCTGGTACAAACTTTGGTCTACCCCACCTAGGGACCTTCTACACCAAATTTGGTCCCAATTGGCCCAGTGGTTTCAGAGGAGAAGATTTTTTAAGAATTGATTAAATATAACACCTCATTTGCATAATTCGTAAAAATCTGGTCAATGAAAAATTTCTCAGAAAAACCTGTTAAATATGTTTAATGCCCCGCTATCTACTCTCTTCATTTCAAATTTGAACAAAAACGGTTAAAAAATGGCTCAACAATGGCTATTTATGTTTTTTGCTATTTATAGTAACAACGGCCATGTTGGATGTTGGGCGGGGTCGCCTGGTACAAACTTAAGTCTACTCCACCTAAGGACCTTCTACACGAAATTTGGTCCCAATTGCCCCAGTGGTTTCAGAGGAGAAGATTGAAGTTTACGTACGCACACACGCATGGACACACGGCCGCACGTAAAACCATGCCATAAGCTCAGCTGGCTATAGCCAGTTGAGCTAATAAAGTGGTTTTCAGTACGTGTTTAGCTTACTATAATTTTCGGCCACTTTCAAGTTAATAGAAGGCACTGGACAGATCTGCAAGTGGATAATGAAGGACTGAAAACTGAAAATTAACTGTGTCATATTAAAGACAATATTGCTGTATAAAGAGATCAATAACTCTGTTGCACTACTAAGCATGTCATAATGGTAATTGCCAAGCAAAATAACAATATCTGATAGCATAGTGATATCAAGAATCATATGGAAAAAGAAATTTAATATTTTTTTGTATTTAAAAAAATTACACTTTTTACCTTTTTTAGACATAAGATTTATTCATCAGGTCAATGTCTAGAACAAGCATCCAGTCTACTAGTTAAAAACTCACTGTGACTATCTCTGACCATTACATGATGTATCTGCTTTATATAATTTGTTTGACATTAATTAGGTGCATCATGCATACCTTATTATAAAAGATTTTTTTTTTTTGAAAGGCATAGACATACGTAATGATATAAGGAATTACATAAAAATGGTTCTAAATGGTCATCTGAGGGCATTTAGTAGTGTAGCTCATAAAAAAGGATTAAATATTAACAAATTTCTATCTATCTTTTTATTCTTTTTTTTTAATCAAAATAGAAATGGTTTACCTTGAATGAAAGGTCAAAGCCAACAAGCTTCATAAATTTGGTAGTGCTTAGAGCTCTTTCAAGCAGTTTCAAGCTACTAAGCCTTTTTAAATGCATGAAAAGAAGATGTTTCAAGATTTTAACAATTACTGTCACTGTGACCTTGAATGAAAGTCGAGGTCAACAAGCTTTGCAAACTTGGTAGTGCTTAGAGCTCTGATGCCATATATGAAGTTTCAAGCTTCTAGGTCTTTCAGTTCATGACAAGAAGATGTTTAAAAGTTTTACAATTTAGTGTCACCGTGAACTTGAATGAAGGTCAAGGTCAACAAGCTTCTAGGCTTTTGAATTCATGAAAAGAAGATGTTTAAAAGGTTTTTCTATTGAAGGTCACTGTGACATTAAATGTAGGTCAGGTCAACAAGCTTTGCAAACTTGGTAGGGCTTTGGTCATGGAATAGTCATAAAGTTTCATTGTCATTGGTTCACTGGTTCTTGAGAAGAAGTTTAAGATGTGTAATTGTTTATGAGTCTCATGGCACACAACGCATGACGACAAACAATGATCACTATAGGTCACCATGAGCCTTTGGCTCGGGTAACCTAAAAAAAGCAATTATTTCTCTTTATAATTCCTAATATTATTACATACATACTATGCCCTTCTCAAAAAATAAAATTATTAGATAATTGAATTTTTGGTATAGAATAATAAATTCAGTTGTCTACTGTTAATTTGAAATTGAAGGGGTCAGATAAAAAATTTCGATTTATCCGAATTTCAAACCAATGGTTTTGATCACTGACAGGCACTTAAGAATGATACGGGAGATAACTCTAATAGTAAAGCGCTTCTCTACTAATTTCATGTGTATGCTAGCTGTTATGTATCATGGCGTATTGCTTACAATTCACATTGAAAATTTGATTAAGTTTAAATTAAACATTAAAAAAATTGAAATAATTTTTAATTATTGATTATTAAAATTAATCCTGGCTTGGCATGTCACACAGAAGCAGAATGATGTATACCATTTGCCTTGAGAGATCAATGAAGTTTAAGTGTGGCAATCAGTGTGGGACATTCTTTTGATCAATGACTGTGGAAGTAGCAGACAGCCTACTTTTTAACTTTACATCAATGAAATTTTTCATTTTACTGAGAGACAGTTTACTATGGCCTGACCGGTATGTTGAGTTCAAAGTGAAAATCATGAAAATAGCCTAGGATACTGACTTCCTTTTTTCTTGTGTATTTGTAGTTGGAAATTATACTTCCAAGTAAACCATCACTCTGTTACTATAAACACTTCTTAAACAAGAGATGGATTAATTATTTCAGGTATTATATTTTTAAGATTGTTTGTTTATTTTGCCGCTTGCTTTTAATTTAATGTATAAACAAGTTCAAACTATGATAAACAAGGAAAGTATATTCAATTTAAACATTGGAATTTTCATTATATTTTGTAATCTGGACTGAAAATTCACTTCGATTTTAGCAAAATTGCGATTTTCAGTATTTCGATTTAAACACACAAATTAGCATAGAAATACATTGCAATCTGATGGGGCCATTTGTATCATTTTGATTTACCGGTAAGTGAAATTTCAATTCAACCGATTTCAAATTAATGAGAGTAGACTGTATTTGGTTTATTCCTTCTATATAATTCCTGATATTACAAAAGAGTTCAAAAACTTGGTAATTTTAGCTCCATCAAAAAACATGTTCTGTATATAGCAATTAACATTAGCAGTATGTCAAAAATATGACACAGTTATCTTTATAAATTATTTAATCGCCATGGTTTACATAAACACTCCTTATGATTTTTCATTCCAATTAATGAGCATTTTATTTCAATACTGTGAGTTATTTTTTGTTCAAATATAAAGCATTAATCCTTTGTTTTCTGTCTGATTCATGTTTTCAAGGTTTTAGAAGAGAAATCAATAAAGTTTGTATCATGTCATATACTTTTATGGCATATGCATTTCTTGTAATTAATGGACACCAATTATACATGCTATCTCAGGGTATAAAAGGAAAAGCTTTTTAAAATCCATACATGGAAGGAAAAACACAGCTACACTCAATCTGAAGTATATCGCTGAAAATCATTATCACTATTACTTCCAGTTTTGGGTGATCATACAAAAGTTGTTTTTTAAAGGTTGGATACGTATTTATTGTGGTTCTTGTGAGAATATAAGTGGTTCTTAAATATGTTTTTGAAACGTGTGTCTTCAACAAAAGTATTACCAGTTTTCATCAGCTGAACAGGTTTGAGAAAGAAACTAAAATGCTTGATCAAAAATGGTACTGATTTCATTTCTTTCCTGTTTTTTTCGCAGGATGTTTTCAACTTCAACAGTACTTTGTAACAGGCATTGTTGAATACAAGATTTTTTGCATGTATTGGCTCGAAAGGCTGTTGCATCCTAATGTGTGATGTGTTTTATTTTTTAATGTGCATGATAGACTGTTTTCCAAGATGAGAATCTTATCAAATTGATTTTGAATTCGATTTAAAATAATGTATTTTATACAATTTTCTGTTTGTCGAGACTATAAACTATTGTTCCATCCATGCATTTTGTGACTCTTAAAATGTATAAACAGATATCCAGTTCATTCAGTCAAATCCGAAACTTCACTATAACCCCAGAAACTATTGTTTTTGGGTTGAAAATAGAAAAAAAATGGTAAAATTTGGGCGATGTAACTTATTTAAATGCTCCATATCTATCAATGACTCATTATATCCCAAGAAATAATAATCCAGATGTCTTCATTGACATAAAATTTCAGCACCTTATTATTGCAACAATTTCATTAAAAAATTTAGTAAAGCAATCTTTCATGAATCATGACCCTTTCTTTTGCTTTCTTCTCATACTATAAATAACCCATTATAAAGTGTTTTGTTACAGTCCTCCGATTACAAAGAAACTATTACTAAGTAAAACATGTAAAATGTAAACTGCTGATTGCATCTGGAATATCTAGTGGACTGTACTGTTTATTACATTTTTGTCTTGCAAATCTATCCTTATGGAAAAATACCAGTATACAAAAAACCACCATAATTTGTTTTTTTATAATTAGAAAATAGAGCTACCCTGTATAAAGTAAAGTCCTGATATACTATTAACAAACAACTTACCAGTAACAGTAGTCCTTTTATGATTATATACAGTTACCCTATTTAACTTTCCAAAATAGAAAAACAGAACTACTCTGTATTTAGTTATTTTCTGATATACTATCATTTACAAACTACTTACCAGTAACAGTAGTCCTTGTATGATTATATACAGTTACCCTATTTAACTTTCCAAAATAGAAAAACAGAACTACTCTGTATTTAGTTATTTTCTGATATACTATCATTTACAAACCACTTACCAGTAACAGTAGTCCTTGTATTATTATATCTAGGATCACTTGTCATACTTCCACTTACTGCTTTTATAGTTATATTATATCTTCTACCAGGTGTTAATGTTGTCATAGTAATGGAATTGATATTGTTTGCAGTATTTTTTGATTTAGTATCACCATTTCCACCCTCAAATACAACATTGTAATAAGTAACTACTCCTACTGATGCTATCCAGGATAGTGTTACTTGTGTACCAGTATTATCAGGATTATTAGTCTTTATTTCTCCGGGTACAGCTGGTTCTAGATAAGATTAAAGTCTTTTAATGGTATTATTCCTTATATTGGATTTCAGCATACAATGTGAATTATGTATTAATTTTAAAAAATAGGTAATTAGAAACATTTGATTTATATAAAAATCTAATACATTTGTAACCACTTTTTTATCCAAAGAAAAATGGAGTATACATATCAATTTATGCTGTAATTCAGTGGAAACATATAATTATTAATCAAAAGTTTAACTGCATTCAAAGTGGCTTCTTTTTTCCACAATATAGAAGTAAAGCATTATTTAATGCCATGATAAGTACAATAACAACAAATTGAGAAACAATTTAATAAAAAGTTAAATCAAACTGAATTAAATACATGTTTAACCTATTATATAGATAAAGTTCTACTTGGGAGTTTTGGATTAATGTTCCATTCAACAAACTATAATAGGGATGAAACAATTTAACAAAATTCCTTTGTATACCATATTTTCTGACTTAATACCAGGTTTGTTTAATTTTTTGACATTTTAAAACTCTTAATGTTAAAGCTTGGCTTACTTGTTGTGGCTGTAACAGCAACAGATGCTACTTCCTGTGGTAAGTTTCTACTATTAGTATCTATAGATACCACAGTTATATTATAAGTACCACCAGGTGTCAGTCCTATGATAGTTGTTGATGTATCACCAACTGCTACATTTTTAGATCCTGGAGAAGTTCCTGTCCATCTGACCTGTTTACTCTCAATGGCACTGTTAGCAGCAGGGTTTGTCCATGTCACAGATAATGAGTCTGTTCCTACTGGAATTACTTTAACAATTGTTGCTTTCAGATCACTAACTGTAATAACAACACAGCCTTATGAATACATGTACATGTAAAAATATTTAACATAAATTATAAGTACATTCAGTTTTTAGTAGCAATTCTGACATATACAGTATCACAAATGTTGAAATACATAAGACTGTATTATGGAAATTAAATGTAATATATTTGTTTTACTATTATACTGCTGAATCCTGTGATATCTCAAAATCCACAAGAATATGTTTAGAGCTGAATTAATATCTGAAGTTTGAGATAAACAGGAAGGGGTATTTTTTTAAAATTTTTATTTATTTATTTATTTTTTTTTTTAATTATTTTTAATTTTTGTTTTTTGTTAAATATAAATACATATAATTGATTCGAAAATTATCCTCACTCTATACTGAATAAGTTTTATGGGAGAGTCTCAGAGAGAGAGAGAAAGAGAGAGAGAGAGAGAGAGAGAGAGAGAGAGAGAGAGAGAGAGAGAGAGAGAGAGAGAGTGTGTGTGTGTGTGTTGAATATATCGCATTTAAGGTGGTTAAATAATTATGTGTACACAATTAAACTGAACAAGATTTTCATATCAAGATCATTTCTTAACCAATATATAAACCTTTGATATGATATTAAAATACAATATTGTTATATTGTTGCCACTTTTTAATAAAATTATCCTGTTTATTTTTACAAATAGCAAATTTTTTTTTTCAATTTTGTATAAATCAGACAAAATGTACCAGAATGAATCTGAGGAGAGATTTTCGCCAAGACACTGGTTTTGTTAATATAATACTTTACATTCATTGTGATCAAATTTTGTATTCTTTGATTAAATCTAAAACCTCCATATATGAAATTATTTTTTTTAAAAATCTATAAGAATGCTGTGATGTTTACAGGCCAGGCATCTATCTTTTCAAACTATTTTTTACACAAGTTCACATTCCTAGAAAAGATGAATAAGTTTCCTTATTTTATTTACAAAATTTTAGGTCACTTCTTAAATTAATCTGAAATAAAAAGGCATTGGCTCCGATTATATAATTAACAATTCTACATTGAAACCATTGCAGTCTTGAATTTGAAGTTGTAAAATTTAATCTTTAAATTTCATTCCAATTTTTTTATGTTAAGCCCTCAAATACTTCTTCTTGCCATTTTTTGCCTTTTGGCTGGTATTGTATCATTTTGTTTCCAAATTTTGTACACGTTCTTTGAACCTTTTTACTGTTTAAAAATGATTTTAAATTTTTTTACTTGAATTGATTTTCAGCTCCAAATATAGGCATTTCAAAATTCTTTTGAACACATGATTCCTTGAGCAGTTTAAAGTCAAAATTATTTTTAAAAAAGTATACATTAAAATCAAACTATACTCTGTGTGTGTGTGTGTGTGTGTGTGTGTGTGTGTGTGTGTGTGTGTGTGATACTATGTATGTATATTTATATTTAACAATTCAACTGTTTTAAAATGATCTCATTGTCAATATGAAGGCATGAACTTTGCAAGCAAATTGAAAAATGTGTGTCAGGGTGTTATGATTAGTTTGCCTTGCAAAGTTTTTCATTCATATTGACAATGCATGAACATCATTTTAAAACAGTTCAGTTGTTATATTTCGTTACATATTTTTAAAAATATTATTAATAATTTCAAGAATAAAAAATTCCCACCTATAACATACGTACATTGGGGAAGTCCAGTAGATGCAACAGCTGCATTTTAGCCCATGAATGACACATTATTAATCTGCACTATTTTTGGTGTGGGGTAACAAAGAGGGGTTTTGGTTTGAAAATAAAACTGTTATCAGGTATTTTGATGGTACATGTATTTTCTCGATTTTTCAATAGCATAATGTATTTTTGAGAATATTGGATATTATAAGTTACATGGTTTGTAAGTGTCCAGTATGGAATGATACAGGGTCAGTAGAAAAGATACTGGGTGAGGCATGAGACCCTGTTTCATTCCGTACCGGACACACAAACCATGTAACTTTTTACCCTACCGATGACCCAATGCTAGATCTATTTTATAAAAAGAATTATTGCTGATGAAAGAAATTAAAAATAAAAAAAAATATCTGAGTGCAATAAAATATTACAACAAGGAATATCACTTAATTAGGTTTAATGCATGTTATTTAATAATATAACATTTAAACTTCAAAATAAATAAAATAAATAAATAAATAAAAATAAAAATAAAAATATTTTTAACTGTTCTTTGAGTGTTTTGAACTGCCCCTACAGTCAGTAGAAATTTGTAAAATGACGTCCACAGTACCAGGGAAGACGGCATGTTTATTTAGAAAAGTTGATATTCAAATTCAGAGTTCCAATTGAACAGTTGTGAAATGCAGAAAAAAAATTGTCGTGAAACCATTGTTTGAAGATTACTGGAATGAAGATATTGCGTTTGAGATTGGTGTCCTTGTTCTAATTCAGTATCAAATTCAGAAAGAGATACTCCTTGTAGAAAACTAAAATCAGTTGTTGTAGACGTAGTCCCAGCAATTTTGTTTTCCTTGTTTTGCTGCTGGAAAAGCCAGATTTTCTCGAACTTGTAAAACTCTTGGATGTTTTGTATCTTTAGTGATATTTTGCCCCATAACTTGGCCCATTTGAAGTTTTTCTGCTACACTTGTCCTCTGGTATACTGCTAGTGACTGTACCAATTTGTGTCCAGTAACGGCCATTATTTGTGATGGGCTTAACATGGTCTGTGCGAGAGTAGTGATCCCTGTAGCTTGAATGCAATGGTTGGTGTAATTTTGACAAAGTTTACATTTAATACTCAGATTTCTCATAAATGATTTGAGTTTTTTTCACCAACTGTTTGATTACAGTACAATATTTCATCATTTTTCGTGAAACTATCTCTTTGTCTTCGCCACAGTGGGTTGTTTTCAGGATGAAGCTTGCTAAGATAGCATTCAAAAGATCTTACAGGAGAGAATGGAGAAACTAGAGATTCCATCATGACACCTGAAATATGTTCTGTATCATTTTGCCTGTGATTCTTTGTCAATACATCCCCAGTTTTGATTACAAATTTTAAGTTAGACACGGGATCTAAATGGACAGCAAACGTAAATATGTTCATTGAGTGCATGTTTTCAGCCGCACGACGACAAATATAAAGTCTTAAATATATCAAACTGTACTTTGTTAAAGAGCCCTTCAGGTGTGTCTGGATTGAAATAAATGGATGTATACAAAAGGTTTCTATCTGCTTCATTTATTATAGGGTGATGGTCAACGCTGCGGCTTGCCCAAACGCTTAAACTCTGCTATCAAAGCTTCGAAACATGAGTTGGAATCGCTGAATTCAGGTTTTTTACAATATTAAATTTGTTGTTAAGGGGGATTTCTTAAGTATCTGTTCAAAGACTGTTTGGACTATTCAAGTGGTTTCACCTCGTAATGTTCACCATTTTCTTTCCTGGCATCCATGTAAAAAAGTTGTAAAACTTCATTCAAACTGACAGGGTCAAATTTCTCGAAATCCTCATCCATTTGCTTTTCCTTTAAATACTGCCGCAGCAGTCTTGCAGCTTTTTCATTTGCTTTTAGCTTTCATCACTTTCATCAGTTTCAAATCTATCTAGCAGATTGTTCGGTGAAGCGTTTGTTGACGTTCGCCATTTTTGTTGATGATAATGTTAGCGACAGGGGACGTAACTCTAACCCTACCGGTATCAGCCTTGCTGACCCAGTATTTTTGCGTATGCGGCTAGGTATGGAATGATACTGGATTGGTCATGTAATTCAATTTAGCCAATCAATATTGTAGAATTTAGTCAGAGGTAGGGTAAAAAATAACATACATAAAAATTAAGTATCAAAAATAAATGTGTTGTTATTTGTGGATTATATTTCGGTCCAAAATCAGGTACACCTATTTGGCACCATTTCAATTATGGAAGAATTTGCAAAGAAGTTTGGAGTAAAAAATTTATTTGCATTGAAAGATTGCTGGCTATATGTGAAGGAAGTGAAATTTGTGAATCTGAAATGGAGGAAACTGTAGCAGGGGGATGAAGGGACCGTTTGTATTATTTTGATTTAAGCAAAATTTTTATTCTACTGATTTCGAATTGAGAGTCGACTGTATTTTTAAAAGTATTTTTAGATCTCAATTCCTGAATTTTCTCATTCACATAAATATTAATATGTGTTTGCAGATTCAATATTTATTTTCACAAACAGTTGATTCAAGCACTGGTTGATTTAATAACTTTTATAGGAATCATAAGCAATTTTTCAGGTATTTGCAATATAATTTTGTTTTATTTATTCAAGAATTAAGTTTATTTGGGAAAAGTTTTAAGTTTTTTTTTAGATATGTCCATTAATCTATCACTTGATTGGATATTTCAAACACAAAAAGATGATCTCAATGTTTCGAGTTATTGCCAGTTCCATTACTTAAAACCGTTATGAGTATTCTATGTGCGAAATTTGTATTTTTTTTTTCTTTTACAAGAGGCACAAGAGGGCCTGTGCTGCTCAACTGGCAGGCCAATAAAAATTTGGTTTCATTTACCAATAACAACGCAATAAAAAAATCATGGAAAAACCCGATAAATATATTAAATGAACAGATTTCTACATTCCATATACCATATTTGAACCAAAATGATCAACAAATAATAACATGTATGTTATGACCAGTTTCCTGTTTTTTTTTTCTATTTATAGCAACAGCAGACATCTTGGATTAGGGATGGGGCTGAAAATCACAAACTTCAATCTACTCAACCTAGGGACCTTCTACACCAAATTTGGTTTCATTTGGTCATGTGGTTTTGGAGAAGAAGATTTTCAAAGAATTGGCTATATTTAGCTGCTAATTTGCATATTGCGCCAATAACATGCCAAAGAAAAATGTTATGGAAAAACCTGTTAAATATATTAAATGGCCAGAGTTCTACATTCCATATACATGTACCATATTTGACCCAATTTGATAAACTTATATCTACTCCACCTAGGGATCTTCCACAACAAATTTGATTTCATTTGCCAAATTTGAACCAAAATGATCAACAAATAACTACTTGTATGTTATGGCAAGTTTCCTGTTTTTTTCTATTTATATCAACAGCTGACATCTTGGATCGAGGATTGGGCTGATAATCACAAACTTCAATCTACTCAACCTAGGGACCTTCTACACCAAATTTGGTCATGTTGTTTTGGAGAAGAAAATTTTCAAAGAATTGGCTATATTTAGCTGCTAATTTTCATACTGCACCAATAACATGCCAATGAAAAATGTTATAGAAAAACCTGTTAAATATACCATATTTGAACAAAATTGATAAACAAATAAATATGTTATGCCAGTTTTCTGTTTTTCTATTTATAGTAGCAGTGGCCATCTTGGATTTAAGATAGGGCTGAAAATCACAAACTTCAATCTACTCCACCTAGGGATCTTCCACAACAAATTTGATTTCATTTGGTCATGTGGATTTTGAGAAGAAAATTTTCAAAGAATTGGTTATATTAAGCTATTAATATGTATATTGTGCCACTAACAGGGATGGGGTCAATTACTTTCAAATGTAATTAATTAAATTACAATTACATTCCCTATACCCTCAATTAAATTACAATTACAATTACACCAATTTTCACAAAGTTATTAATTAAATTACAATTACTTTGCAAAAGTAATTAATTAAATTACAAATTACATTGTACATTTTGCAACAATTTTAATGTGAATACAACTTTTATACAACCATAAAGTAGTCATGTTATATAATACTGTCCCAGTCTTGTTGACATGTTAATTTATGACATGTTTTTGGCATTGCATTTAATCATCATTAGATTTTCAAAAGTTTTATCCCCCAATCTACATCTGTCCGGTCGGAAAGTTTTACCTGCGACGCTGAACATTCTCTCTACAGGAGCAGAGGTTGCAGGAATGCATAGAACCTGACAGGCAAGTTTAGCCAAATTAGGGAATCTACAAGTATTATTTTGCCAATACAGAATTGGATTTTCTGACATAAGTATGCAGGGTTCATCTAAATATTCATCTACCTCTGTATTAGCAGATTTTCCAGAAATATGTCTTTGTCTAGATGGAGTACTAGTAGATGGCATGAAACTAAACAAATTTTAGCAAATGTTTATGTTATATCAGAATGATAGCAGATACACATAGCAAAGAAATTACTATTATATAGACAGCAAAAAATCCCGGTTCTTTCACAATGACGAGTCCTATGAAGCATTTAGAAATTTAAATTCCATTTGTATTTCAGACCTTCTCATTTACTTTCATTGTAACTCCACACTAAATAGTATTTAGAAAAAACTAGATTTATTTTACAGTGTGGGTCCTACGTTTCAAATCAGTAACTTGAATTATTGACCTGTTTTAATACTAAGTACAATAAGAAAGGTTCTGAAAAATGAAAAAAAATCATACATACCTTCATGTGTGTAACAAAGTTTGATGTTACTTTCAAATTGGCTGATATTATGGAGAAACAATGAACACATTTTGCTTTGCACTTTCCAGAATCAGAATCGGAATCTTTCAGGATCTCAAAATGTTTTAATACACTGTTGGATGTCATGACTAACAGATGAACATGTTATTTCTGACAGGTTTCAAATCACGCTAATATAAACAGTGATCACAATTAAATAACTTTACAATGTGACTTTAAATGCTTAGGACAACAACTTGTGTCTCATTAATCTATACCAGTGAGTAGTGTTAAGGGATTAAGAAGCTCATACTTGAAAGTTAATTAGTTATAATTGTCAGGTTATTCAGTGGGTGTTGTTTATAAACTAGCATGTTAAGGACCACTTTGGAAATTAGACCTACAAAAAAACTCACTTTTGGAAGCTTAATACCACATTATTAATGTAAGCTACACAATTCAATATCATCCTGCAAATATTGTTTTACTAACAAGAAAAGTTAAATTATTTCATTTTTTTTTTGTATTTCAAAAATTTTCAAAGTGGCTGTTCAATTGTTTTGTCAAATATGATAATACAAACTTTCAGTAATATTCCATGATGTAATTGTAATGCAATTGAAATGTAATTGGCATTACATGACGTTTTTTAATGTAATTAATTAAATTACAATTACAAGTAATTGAAAAAAGGTTCAATTACACATTACATTCAATTACTTGAAAAATTGTAATTAATTACGGCTAATTACAATTACATTTTTCAATTACCCCATCTCTGGCCACTAACATGCCAATGAAAAAACGTTATGAAAAAAAAAAACCCGTTAAATATATTAAATGGCCAGAGTTCTACATTCCATATACCATATTTGAACCAAATTGATTAACAAATAAATATGTTATGGCCAGTTTCCTGTTTTTCTATTTATAGTAACAGTGGCCATCTTGGATTCAGGATAGGGCTAAAAATCACAATATTTACTCAACTCCACCTAGGGACCATCAACACCAAATTTGGTTTCATTTTGTCATGTGGTTTTGGAGAAGAAAATTTTCAAACAATCAGCTATATTTAGCTGCTAATTTGCATATTGCGCCAAAAACATGTCAATGAAAAATGAAACGGAAAAACCTGTTGATTATATTAAATGGCCAGAGTTCTTAATGTACATTCCATATACCAAATTTGAACCAAATTGATTAAAAAATAAATATGTTATTGCGATTTTCCTGTTTTTTCTACTTATAGTAACAGCAGCCATCTTGGATTTAGGACTGGGCCAAAAATCGTAAACTTTAATCTACTCCACCTTGAGACCTTCCACACCAAATTTGGTTTCATTTGGTCATATGGTTTTGGAGAAGAAGATTGAAGGTTTAAAGCACACACGTACAAATGCACGAATGCTACGCCATGTCATATGCTCAGCTGTCGATAGCCAGCTAGTTGAGCTAAAAAAAACATTTATATTTAGTGTATAGGATTTCATGACACTTTTCTGAGTTTCAGGAATCTAAAGTTTTGTGACCATATTCTCATTAATTGAAAAAGGAACACTCGATAAATTGCACAACAGTCTTTAGTTTGTTTACAAAACTAAAATTTATTAATCAGAACAAAATATCTTCTCAAAATTCATCAAATGTTCAATTATCAATTTTAGAAATATTTTAGAAAGGTCACTGTACAGTAAAAATTGTTTTAAAACTTTATATTATACAATTATGATTTTATAAATCTAGGTTAGAATTTTAGGTTTATTACTTTTTTATCAAAGATGGTTAGTTGTTTGTTGTAATGATGTTTAATATTGTATTTTTAATTTAACAGCTACCAGTATTCACAATGGTAGAAGCTGAAGTTTTATCAATCTCAATGAATTTATGTATGTTGTGCAGTGTATGCTCAGCACTGTTCTAGTGCACATTGAAGGTAACTTTTCTTTTTGTTAAAGTGCTAGCTCACCAACTCAATATCTTTACGGACAGATTTCAGCGGTAAAAACATCAATTCATTGTCTATTGTTTTAAAAGATTGAATTATTATTGGTATCAAAAGAAGATGGCAATCATTTTATTAAGGCATTGGGTAACAAAATGTTATTGTTTTAAAAATAAAATCTAAATTTTGTTTAAAAATTAAATTTCATGCTTTTACATGAACCAAAAATTTCATTATCATCATCATCATCATTTTTGCATCGGCAAACACCATGATAAATGGACAATAACTTCAAATGAATTCCAAAAGCAATAATATTTTATTTAAAATTCTCCCTGTTGTCACCTCTATCATGAATAAGTCTACCATGCTCCACATTTGTGAAATATTGTTTCTTACATTCATCCAACTAACGAACTATTGTGAAAAACGTTTGTACACTTACCAATCATTCTCACCATAGGAGTATGGTTACATTTCATGGACTTGTGCTTATTTTCGAATGCAAAAATGTGAAGTGATTATCAAATTTTTATATAATAAGAATTTTTTTTTTTTTTTTTTTTTTGAAGATATTTTTGATGACATGTGTGTTTTAAAGTCAAAGTAACTTTTTAAAGCATCCTTTAAAAGACATTCAAAGAATAAAATAATAAAGGCCCCATAAAGAATTATTTTAATAAGTTATTTTGGTTCATTCAGTTTCTGATGTTTTCTCTTAACGACAAAATTGTAACTGAAAACATGTAACAAGTTACAACAAACTCAACAATAAACAATTTATGCTATTTCAATGATACGTAAGGAATAATAACATGACTTCTTTATCCCAATTCCCCAGTGTTTTAGAGGGTTTCATAATTTATTTATGTATGCGGTCTCCCTTTATTGATTAAAAACATATTACAATCCAATAAATATAATGGTTACAGTTTACTGAAAACCACATTCATATCTAGGTTTGACTGCATACTGATATAGATCTAAGCCTTTACCATGAAAAATGTTCTCTTAGTAAATGCCCATCTTTCAGTACTTTCAGTACTTTGATTGCCATAGATAGAAAATTTGATTTACTGCTGCTCTTTTAAATGTAGGTATAAAGCAGGGCTCCACAAACGCCGTTAAGGTCAATCGGCGGTAGGTAAAGGGGCAAAGGGTACATCATACCACCCCCCTCCAAACAATCGGCAAAGGGTACCCCCCACCCCCCACCCCCCACACGAAACAATTTTCTGTTTCTTTTTCAATAAACACACATCAGACATGTAAAGAAATAAATAAACATTAAAATTTTTATTTGAAAAGATGGTGTCATCGTACTGCTTTTTTATCTTTCCATAACTGTCCAGTCGTTGGCAATGCAACAAAACGTCAAAACAGTTAAACTGAATATTGTTTGGTACATTGGGATATCTGTCGTTTTAATTATAAATTTTAAGTGGATGTGTGACAATGTCGCATATATAGATAAATGTTCATAAATACGACTTATTAATATCTTGCAAAAATCCCATCACTGGTAACTTAAAATTGATCGACATATAACAGATAGAAAAACCACGTGTAATGCCGTGATCATGTTGTTGTTGTTGGTAACCCGAAAAACCGTCGTTATCTAGTCAGCTCTTGTATATAGAATTCAGGGGAGGTTATTAACTATCTATAAACTGGATTGATCAGGCACGTGTATGTGTTAGTATACTCTAGTAGAAACGATGTGAACAGGTGAAGCCATTAGTGATCAATTAACTTGTAAGGTATTAGGGAATTACCTGTGAATAGGGAAGTTAAATGAATCGTGACACTGTCCTGGGTAATTTTAATTGTTAACAAGCCGACATTAAAGAATTTTTAATCAGATTTTGTCTTACTATTATGGGGAAAAAAAGCTGATTCGGATATTTTTCAATCGGCTTTTTTAAGTTTGAATCGGCGTTTTTTGCCAAAAATCAGCGTTTGTAGAGGCCTGGTATAAAGCCGTGCTCAAATTTGACAGCGACTTTTTAATTTTTTTAAAGTTTCATTTTATTTAGTAAAATAGATCAGCAATGTTTTACTGCAGTTTTAAAGCAATTTGTACCATCAAACATTTGACAGTGTAAGCCAATACAAATGTTCTTGAAGATAATTATAAATTTTATATAATATTTCCTTCCTTGTAGTACCTACTTGATTTACAAGTTCCTCCCTTTTCAGCATTGTTGTCATCATAAAAGGTTGTCTTACACTGACATTTAGTGGAAACACACTCTACATTAGATCCATCACAATAAGTAACTGATGTACAGGATCCACCTAGTGCTGATTCTGAAATATATAATAAAGTGTTGATAAGTTTTGTCTCATAAAATAATTTCATATTTAGCTAAATGCTTGTCCTAGAGATCGAGAATAATAATAAGAAGAAATAAACTGCCGTGTCTTCAAATAGAAAAATAAGAAATAACTTGTCCACACATAATTCACATAATGAAACAAAAAACAACTTGTTGTCCCTTCAGAGAAAATAAGAAATAACATAAACATACTGGTCCATGTCCTTATTACAATCCTAAAAGCAAAGTACATGATACTTTGAAAACTGTCCTATTCAGATAAAATGTGAATTTTAACAAAGACAGAGAGATTAAGGGCTCTGGAATCTTTAAAATGTTTTACTTTAAATTCAAAACAGGTCTATTCTGCAATCATTAACATTACCTGATAATTCAAATGGCACACCTGATTGGTTTCATTATCTCGAGATTAGGCCTGTACAACAATCTTGAAAAATAACAGCCAACAACTTAAACAAAAACCACAGCATGTCAGGAAGAATAGATATAAATCTAGAATCTTTTTTAAGATAATAAACTTTCTCACTATCACTTTGCATATTGATAACTATCACTTATGCCCCTTGATAACCCAAAAACAATGATATACAGTGGGTTTTTATGTGGGGTTGAAATTTATTAGATATTTTGTTATTCAATCTTAACAAAACATAATTAATGAATGAAAGTTTTTGTCAGTAAAATTTTTTATGCTCTTAAACTGACACTTTTCAATGAGCATTATGTAGTGAGCAGTTTTTAACAAATATATTTAAAATGCCAAACATAATTTAAACTTAGCCAGTCAAAGCTACATTTCAACTGTACTTAAGTTTATATACATGGTCTGTTGTTAATTATGAATTTCTAGATTTTAATCACCTGCTCTTTCTTTATATAAACTTACTTGTTTTTTGTTGTACAGTGTCAGATGACACTTCCTGTGATTGAATTCTACTGTCAGTATCTATAGAAACCACAGTTATAGTATAAGTACCACCAAGTGTCAATCCTGTAATACTAGTTGACATAGAACTAACTACCATATTCTTAGATCCAGAAGAAGTCCCTGTCCATCTGACCTGTTTACTCTCAATGGCACTGTTAGCTGTAGGGTTTGTCCATGTCACATATAATGAATCTGTTCCTGTTGGACTCACTTGAACATTTGTTACTTTTAGCTCACTAACTGTAAAAACAAAATTATGCTAATAAAAAAACTTCTAGATTTTCTGTTTCTGAAATGTTGGTAAAAAACTGGAGTACTGATGAGGGAATGGTTTGTCTGTAGCATGCTATTAGCTAGGGCATTTAAATTTTGCTGACTGCATGAGAACAAGGCAGACCAGAAACACAAATGAACATTTTACTTATACTTGAGCTTGTTTTATTCTTTAAGGTTAGTTTAAACAGTATTTATTTTGTTAAGCAAAACAAGTTTACATTACAAAAGTAAGGGATTCCAGAACAAGAGTGATAAGGTTGATAAACTTGCTCTGGTGGTGAATTGCTAAAAACTGCTGAAAATTGCTGATTTGATGTCAAACAACATTTCACCCAACTTGCCATTTTTCTACTTCATTCTCAGTATTATTTTTAAAATAACACTTCATCAATGCCTCGTTCCATTAATAATTCTTTGTTATTATGTCATAAGCAGAATTTTTAATATTTCAGTTTTTTCACATGCAAAATTTTAAATATCTTTTTTTTTAAAACTTCAAAATATCACACGAGTCATTTATATAGATGTTCCTTTATGTCGTTTATAAGAGTATCATGATTCAAAAAGTTCAGTTTAAGTGAATGTATTGTCCCTGGTTACTTTGATATACATATACTCAAAAGTGAATTGTTTTAGCTGACAGTGTCATGGTATGTCATTTGGCTTTTTTTCCTTAACAGGACTTTTGGAAGGAGTTTTGTCATTTCTTGTTTTCTTTCCAAGCATGTCTTCCTTGTTTTTCTTCTTTAGCAGGATAGGGGTTTAATATTAATTTTTTTTCCTTGTCAATTATTACCCACAATATCATCTTGGTTTAGAATTTTTTCTTTTAAATGTGTATGCCCTACATCAGGTTTTTGTACAAGTGTGCCCTACATCAGTTTTTTGTACAAGTGTGCCCTACATCATTATTGAAAATATTGTGATTTTAGTGTTAATATTCCAATTCTGAATAAGATACATTTACCTTCTTATTGATGAAGAATTCTGTTTAGTTTTTCAATTTAAAATTTACAAGTGAAGGCCTAGATTAATGTCTAAAGTACTTTCAGTAACATTTCACAGAAAATACGTGCACTAATCCCTGCTGTAAAAAACCTTTGCTCTAGTGTTTTAATAAACTTCTAAGTACTCATTTCAGTGATCAAGTATCACTTAATTACCGGTAAAAGTTTGGTGCTCTACTTAAAATAATGAAATTTACTACTACTAATTTACTTTATTCAAGCAATACAGAAATTACTTATGAATCTATATTGAGTGATTTTGCTGACATTGTTGTGTTTTCGAATGCCAGTTTGTAACACACCTTCTCCCCTGTACATGCCTATATAACCATATCAGGCTTTTTAAGCATCTATGACCTTGACCTTCAAACCCATGGAACTTATATCAAATCCTACAATATTTCCATATACATGCTTATATATTTGTAGTTTGTAGTTATCAGTTTCGAGATTTATTGAAAATATGTTTCTAATTTAAGCCCATAATTCCCCAACAACATTCCTTCTCATTTTCCCATTTTGAGCCTCATGGCTTCAATTTGTGCAACTCTAGAGGACCTGAGAATACTTTAATATTTGACAAGAGACTTATGGGCTTTAACGCTCACCTGAGGAAATGTTTGCAAAGTGCAAAAGACAATATGTTAAGTACAGAAATTTTCCAAGTTTTCTCAAGTTTATAACTGCCACAATACTTAATCAGAAATATCTAGTCACATTTCATTTATAAGAAGTTTATATGCATGTACACACACATGTAGTAACTGTTGTGCAATGAATTATATCTAAATCATTAAACCACTTAGTATACTTATGCACCTATGTGCTTGACTTTGAACTTATGACAAGTTGAATCATATATCAGAATCATCAACATTTCAATATCTACAATATTCTCATATACATGCCTATACAAAAAGTTAACATTTTCAAGATAATTAACCATTTAAATCTTCTTTTGCAGCTGTGACCTTGACATTTGACCTATGATATTGACAAATGAATGTGTGACCTTGAACCATATAAAAAGATCATCATGTCAATATCAATGATATTCTAATATACATGCCTATACAAAAAGTTAATTTGTCTTCTTTTGCAACTGTGACCTTGACCTTTGAAAGTTTGACCTTAAACCATATATCAAAATAATTGTAATATCAATACCTACAATATTCTTATACCCATCCCTTTAAAAATGTTAATTGTTTTCAAGCTAATGCAAAATTTTAGTATTTATAAGCAAAAAATAACATTTCGGGGCAACATCTCCTAAATGGATTATCATATAGTTACGAAACTTATTAACTTGTTGAATTTTAACAAAGTTTTGATTTATAAATATATCTTATAGGTTTTGAAGAAAATAACCGAAAACTGCATACATCACAAGCTAGGTAATAACCTTGATGTTTGACCTTGACTGAAAACTGAAAACCCCATGTCATTATCTGTTCAAATAGTCAAATAATAATAATTTGAAGCTATTTTATGAAACTTTAAAAAACAAATGCCAAAAGCGCGTAATATTTTTGACCGAATTCACAAATGAACAATTTATAAGCTTAAGACCCTATTGAAACCAAATATCACATCAAATTTTTCCTCCCATCATCACTTTCAGAGATTTAAAAAAAAAATTAACCAAAGGTGTTCTTGATCCAAATTTTGAAGCCATGACAATGACACAAACAAATCTGAATTGTACCAACCCGTATATGCTTACAACCAAGTTTCGCTGAAATATGCCCTTTAAGTTTCGAAAGAGAAGTCAAAAATGAAAAAGTTTATGCCACAGACTACAACGTTAACAAAAACGACTACAGACAAACTTTGATCAGAAAAACTAACTTCAGTCTTCAGCTAAGGTGAGTTAAAAATAGTTGGAAAAAAAGGTGTGAGCTTATATAAAAGGTCGCACAAAACTCGGTCATTCAGTAATACTGATTTTTACTGAATTGGGGAAAGTTTATGGGTCTGATAAGGTATCATATGAGAAAGTTCGTAGGTGGAGAAAGAAATTTCTGACTGGCACAGAGACTGTCAAAGATGTAGCAAAATATGACCAACCTGTGACTGTAACAGGCAAGGCAAATGTCTCAAAAGTCAGGGCATTATTGAAAATGATGGCAGATATATAATTCATGATATTGACAAAGCTGTTGGCAAATCACTATCGCAGAAGCGTATTTTTAAAGTAAGAAACATTTCTGCCAGATGGATCCCACATTATTGACAGATGACCAAATATAGGTGTGAGTACAAACCGCTTAGTATAATTGCTCAAATTGTTTCCCAAATTCAATAAAAGACAATTTGCAAACAATGTTACTGGTGATAAAACATGGGTTCACTATTTAAAACCAAGACGAAATATGGTTAACTGAACACGGTAGAAGACTTGTAGTTGCCAAAAGAAGCATCAGCACAAAGAAGGTTCTTTATTGCGTATTTTTCTAATGTAATGGTATAGCCATACAAATTTTAGTGATGAAGGGCAAAAGTGTTACAGTTGAGTATTACTTAGGTGTTATACTAAACAAGAGGCAAATGGGCCTTAATGCTCACCTGAGGATATGTCCAAAATTGTTTGCAAAGTACATTAGACAATATTCAGTACAGAAAATTTACAAGTTTTCTCATGTTAATAACTGCCACAAAACTTAATCAGATATATATTCAATAACATTATATTGATAAGTAGCTTATATGATACGCATGAAGTAACTGTAGTGCAATGAATAATTTCCAAATCATTAACCAATTTCAGTATACTTATGCAACTATGTCCTTAACCATATATGTCCTTGAACCATAGATGGTCGTCCTGTCTATACCTACGATATTCTAATATACATTTCCTTTAAAAAAGTTTATAGTTTTCAAGATAATTAGCAATTAAAGTCTTCTTTTACATCTGTGACCTTGACCTTTCAACATATGACCTTGAACAATATATCAAAATTATCATTGTCACAATACCTACAATATTCTAATATACATGCCTATACAAAAAGTTAAAAGTTTTGAAGATAATTAGCAATTTAAGGCTTCTTTTGCATCTGTGACCTTGACTTTCAGCATATGACATTGAACAATATATCAAAATGATCGTCATATCAATACCTACAATATTATGATATACAAGCCTATACAAAAAATTAATAGTTTTCAAGATAATTAGCAATTTAAGTCTTTTTTTGCATCTGTGACCTTGACCTTTCAAGATTTGACCTTGAACCATATATCAAAAGTGATTGCCATGTCAATACCTTCAATATTCTAATATATATGCCTATACAAAAAGTTAATAGTTTTCAAGATAATAAGCAATTTAAGTCTTCTTTTGCAGCCATGACCTTAACCTTTAAACATATGACCTTGAACCATATATCAAAATGATAGTTGTCAAAATACCTGCGATATTCTAATATAGATGCCTATACAAAAAGTTAATAGTTTTGATTAAGGCTTCTTTTGCAGCTGTGACCTTGACTGTCAACATGACCTTGAACCATATATCAAAATGATCGTCATATCAATACCTACAATATTATATTATACAAGCCTATACAAAAGATTAATAGTTTTCAAGATAATTAGCAATTTAAGTCTTCTTTTGCATCTGTGACCTTGACCTTTCAACATTTGACCTTGAACCATATATCAAAATGATTGCCATGTCAATACCTACAATATTATGATATACATGTCTATACAAAAAGTTAATAGTTTTCAAGATAATTAGCAATTTCTGTCTTCTTTTGCATCTATGACCTTGACCTTTTAACATTTGACCTTGAACCTATCAAAATGTTAGACGTGTCATCGTTGTCACAATGCCTACAATATTCTAATATACATGCCTTTACAAAAAGCTTATAGTTTTCAAGATAATTGGCAATTTCTGTCTTCTTTTGCCGCTCTGACCTTAACCTTTCAACATATGACCTTGAACCATATATCAAAATGATTGTTGTTGCAATACCTACAATATTCTAATATCCATTCCTATACAAAAAGTTAATAGTTTTAAAGTTATAGTGACAAATACATTTTTTAAATTTTTTCACTATTCCCCCCCTTATGGGGCCCCAAGGTGACATAACTCTTTCATTTGTGCAAATCAGAAAGGGCTTCACCCAGGCATGATGGTGACTAAGTTTCATTTAATTTGGCCAGGTGGTTTTGGAGATGAAGATTAAAATGAAAAAAGTTAATGCACGACGCACGACGGACAGCGGACAAAGATGGATAGCAATAGCACATCTTAGCTTTCAGCTCAGTTGAGCTAAAAAGCTCAAGAAATATATTAAACGATGCCTTGTGTCAAGATTTGGGCATGTTTTCCTACTTTATGTTAATGCTCCATCACATACATTAGAGTTTGTGAAGTAATTTTTGAAGTAGGATAAGTTTATCACCTAGTCACACCCCACCATACACTCCAGATCTAGTCTTATCTGGTCTTATCTGGTCATCATTATAAGTCCCCACAAGTCCTTCACTCAGCCATCAGTAAGTGCTTCAGAGGTCTACCTAAATCACTCATTTCAGAGATTGAAATTATGTATTTCAAACCATGGAGAATACTTTGAAGGGATGCAATGTTCATTCCACTTTTTGAGTCAAATGCTTTTGAGATAATGTACAACCCACGTATATAGCATAAAGTGGGTTTTTATTGTTCTGTATTGTTTATTTTTATACTGTTTGCCTAAAAGGATGGTACGTGACTGCTATGCAATAAACACATCGCAAAAAAAACATATTTATCACAAACTAGTACTTACATATTGCAAATAATGGCAATAAAGCAAAGTATTTGATTTCTAGGAACAAGAGAATACTTACTTATTTTAAGGAAAAATTGATTACAAGTTAAATAAATCATTATTTTACCACACATAACTGCGGTATTCAATGCCGTGGAAACTATATCATATCAATGTGTTCATGAATCCATTCAATTTCATTTCAAATGATTTCATATGATTATAATAAAAGTACTTTTACACAATGTACAAAGTTCCTAGTATGGCTTGTTCTGAATTCTCCTTAGAACAAAACATGTAGATTTTGGTTGTTTAATAGAAAGAGTATGTTAACAGTTTCTCATCAAAATTTTTTTTCAATCTATGGAAAAAGCATAATGTGACTATACTTGCATTCGAGGTACCCGTTGATACATAGTATATTATTGTTCGTTGTAGTTAATACAGGGCGAGTAAAATCCATTTCTAGGCTCAGGCTTTGTCCTCACCCAATATGGACCCCATATAAACAATCAAAGTACTGAAAGTACTGAAATTCGCGAAAGACGTAAGTCTAATGAATGTTTGATTGAATGTGAATTTTGTGCTCTGTTCAAGAATATGTCATGTAAAGTTGACAGCCTTTTTAGGTGTAGTGGAAGATATGTTCACTTTGCAGTGCAGTGAAAGACAGCAGTGAGGCATGTGTGTGCAATGTCTTTCATAAACAGTGTAGCATTATATGGCCATATCATAATCCATGTTACAATAAATAGTCAAATCATACACATTATTACATTTTATAAAGCAAGTAGCATAAATATACAATTCCATAAACTATGCGTTTAAAAAGACTCTATCAAAAACAATGTGGCATTTAATGACCATTTTAAAAACCATGTGACACTTAATGACAACATCATAAACCATTGGGTATTAATTGACCATATCATAAACAATGTGGCACTAAATGACCATATCATAAACCATGTGGCACCTTATGGCCATATTATAATTAACTAGACCAATGTCGAGGAAGGGCTTATGAACAGGTACTGAGTATTACAAGCAACTTTCATCAACATCCGATCAAACATTTAGAAGATTACTTAAAGAAAACAAAATGGACAAACCGATGAACAGATGGATCGATGGACAGACAGACAAGGGATTACTACAGATACCAAGCGAGAACCGTAAGGTAAGGACTATCACAAGCAAGTTTCATCAAAATCCCACCATTCCTTCAGAAGATAACATGCTTAAAACATTCGGCAAATCACATAGTATGCAGGCTCATTAAATTTGCATGGAATTTGTTGAACATCAAACTTTAGTGAGGGACTTATATACCAAGAAACACTAGCAAGTTTCATCAAAATCCCATCATTCCTTCTTAAGATATCATGCGGAAAACATTCAGCCAATCAGATAGCAGCAGCCTCATCAAATATGCACGGAATTTTTCGAACATCGAACTTGAGAGAGGGACTTATGTACCAATTATCACAAACAAGTTTCTTAAAAATTCCACCATTCCGTCTCAAGATATTGTGCGGAAAGTGAAACGGACAGACAGATGGAAGGACAGACAGATGGACAGGCGGACGGAGGGATGGACAAGGTGATTACTATAACTAAAGGGCATCCGCATTTCTATGCATGCGGGGCCCTAATTATATAAATCATACGACTCAAAATCAGTATATCATTATAAATGTAATGGTAATCATATCAAAAACCATGTGGCACAATATGACCATACTGTAAACCACATGACTGAAAAATGTCATACAATAAACCACGTGGTACTAAATGACCAAATTACAAACCACATGACACTAAATGACAATTATACAATTATGTTGCACTAAATGACCATATCATAAACCATGTGGCAATAAATGACCATATCATAACCATTTGCACTTAATGACCATATCATAAAACAAATGACAATGACATTATATATAACCATGTTGCACTTAATGACCATATTATAAACCATGTGACTCATAAATGTCATATCATAAACCATGCTTCGCTGTATGACCATACCATTAACCATGCTGCTTTAAATGTCCATATAATAAACCATGTGGCACTAAATGACCATATTATAAACCACATGACACTAAATGGCAATAATGTTAACCATACGACACTAAATGACAATAATATAAACCATGTTGCACCAAATGACAATAATATAAACCACGTTGCACTAATTAGAGATTATTATATGACCATTTTGATATCACACCCTTTATCAGCCGAAGGGTGTGATATCAAAACGGTCATATCATAAACTTTTTATCATATGTTTCCTTTGAAATAAAAATAACAATAATAATTTAATTTTTAAGCAGTCCAGCAGATGTTATTTTTTATATCTATCATGATCTCATTACTGCATACGTCATACGTCAATGTTACCCTTATCAACCACTGAAGTCGATTTCCCGACAACTAGATCAAATATTCAGTCAGTCGCCATATTCGTCCAACATGACTTTGCCAAAGGCATTTGTTTTCTTCATTAAAAAGTGAAAGTTGTTTAAATAAGTTTTAAGATCTGCAGTCATAAACCATGGTCATGATGACAACAATGAATCTGAGCTTTGAACCGGCAAGTGCATCATATTTTGGATAAGTTACACTGATGACAGAAAAACGCCTCCTCAAAGTACAGGAACATATTGGTACAAGCTGGAATGATTTAATTTTTGGCTTCTGTAAGTTTATTTATTGGTGATAATGATGAGGATTGATATTTTTGTACGGGTGAACAGTTCCGCTTCAAACTGATGTCTCATTTTTGTCCTGACATACTTGCCTCAGCTTGAAGCCAGCATCGTTTATATTTTAAAGTGCCGCCGCGCGCAATCAGTGTAAACTAGTTTTATCTCTCCGATGTGTTTGTATGTTTGCAAATTCCAAAACTCTGTTTAAATTTAATTGAAATACAACTGATACATGACTGTACTGCACACATGCTCATCGTGTTAACCATAAACAAGTAGTATCAAGCTGAAGCAACACAAAAAAACTGCCATTATCAGAATTTTATGAGGGGTGTGATATCACTTTTCTAGGGGTTTGATATCACTTTTTAGGGGTGTGATATCATTCGGGCTGATATCAACTTGTGTAAATTCGAAAGTTATCACACATACAAAAATAGTGATATTATTAGTAAACATGATAAATGACCATATCAAACTGGGTGACTCAAAATGGCCATATCATAATCAAACCATGTGACATTAAATGACAATAATATAAACCATGTTGCACTAAATGACCATATCATAAACTGAGTGACTCAAAATGGCCATATCATAATCATGTGACTCAAAATGACTATATCATTACCCATGTCACACAAAATCATACTATAAACCATGTGGTACCATTGATCATATTATAAACCACATGGCAAACCACTACAGACAATTATATTTACCACGTTGCACTAAATAACCAAATCATATACCAATTGACACTAAATTACAATAATATAAACCATGTTGCACTTAATGGCCATATCATAAACCATGTGACACTAAATGACCATATCATAAACTTTATAACCAAAAATGTTATATCATAAACCATGTGACACTACATGACCATATCGTAAACCATATGGCAATATATGACAATAATTTAAACCATGTTACATTAAATGACAATAACCTAAACAATGTTGCACTAAATGACCACATCATTACACAAGTGACACAAAATGGTCATATCACAAATTGTGTGACTCAAAATAACCATATCATGTGAATCAAAATGACAAACTGGGAAAACCATGTTTCACTCATTAACCATATCATAAATCATGTGCCACTTAATGACCATATCATAAACCAAATGACATTAAATAACAATAATATAAACCATATTGCACTAAATGACCATATCATAAACCATATTGTACTTAATGACCATACCATAAACTGTGTGATTTAAATGGTCATTTCATAATCATGTGACTCAAAATGACCATATGGTACAAACCATGTTCCAATTAGTAGTTCCAATGAATGATCATATCATAAACCATGTTACATTTATTGACCATAATATAAACCGTGTGACACTAAATGACCATATCATAACCCTTTGCACAAAATGACTATCATAACCCTTTGCACCAAATGATAATAATATAAACCATGTTGCACTTAATGACCATATCATAAACTATGTGACACTAATTGACCATATCGTAAACAACATGACACAAAGTGACAATAATATAAACCATGTTATATTAAATGACAATTACATAAACCAAATGAATGACCATATTATAAACCATATTACATTAATTGACCATAATATAAACCATGTGACATTAAATGTTCATATCATAACCCTTTGCACAAAATGACCATATCATAACCCTTTGCACAAAATGACAATAATATAGCCATGTTGCACTTAATGACCATATCATAAACTATGTGACACTAAATGACCATATCATAAACTTTGTAACCAAAAATGTTATATCATAAACCATGTGACACTACATGACTATATCGTAAACAACATGACACTAAATGAAAATAATATAAACCATGTTACATTAAATGACAATAACCTCAATCATGTTGCACTAAATGACCACATCATTACCATGGGACACTTAATGGTCATATCACAAACTGTGTAACTCAAAATAGCCATATCATTATCATGTACTCAAAATGACAAACTGGGCACAAACCATGTTTCACTCATTAACCATTTCATAAATCATGTGCCACTTAATGACCATACCATAAACTGTGTGACTCAAATGGACATTTCATAATCATGTGACTCCAAATGACCATATGCCCTTTTTTACCCATCTCGAGTAAAAGTATATATACCGGACGATATTTCCCCACATGTAAACAAATATGACAACAAACAAATTGATTGCATTAGAATGTTAAGTCATTTTATTTTATTGTATTTACTTCATTTGAAAACAAGTTACAATATTGACACCTGATCTTACCTCCCTGCTAGCCATAATTAAACAAGTGACATGTTTTATTTGACTGAAAATGCGTAAAATTTTTACAGTAGTTGATTAACAGAATTAATACACGGATATGATTAGATTACATGGATATCGTTAAGAACAAGTTATACAATCAGTGTAAGATAGTTGTATACATAAAACTCAATTCTGTGTGACGTCATCAAAAAAAGTCTGTCTTTAAATACACGAATAAAAAAGGTTTCAGACACAGTGTGTTATTAATTAATATGTCTTTCTCAATCACAATAACAATTAGTTGTAGATAAATCAATAAAATCAAAATTGACACTTGAGAGTGTTGCAAACTTGGTAAAATTACCAATCAACACTGGCTTGGATGATGAAATACAACTAATAGAGGTAAGACATGGACCATTACGAGAATGTAAACAGAATTTTAATTGGTTGAAAACATTTTTATGACCCAGATAGGCAACAATACTTACTTGATTTACATGTTCCTCCACCTACAGCATTGTTGTCATCATAAAAGTTTGTCTGACACTGACATTTACTTGTAACACACTCTACATTAGATCCATCACAGTCTGATACCAAGGAACATGATCCACCTAGTGCTGATTCTGAAATATAAATTGTTGACTTATCATGACAATCAGATGTTTGTTCTTTAAACAAGAGAGGCAGAGGTCTTGAAAGGTCTTGAAATTCACCTAAAGACATCATCTGAAATAATATTTTGTATGATCTATCTAAATAAGAATGGGAAAGTCAAAGAAGGGTGTTTTATTGCAAAGCAAACACAGAACATGATGTAATTATACCAATTTTTTTTATTATTGAGCTAGGTTTTCACTATTAGATTGAAACAAATACATTTAAAGTGAGATTTTGTGAATTTTTAAAATGTTTTTTTAAATAAACTATATAGTTAATATTTAATATTTAATTTATTTATTAAATTATGTCTGATTTGTAAGAAAGTTTATTAATTAATTAATTGATTTTATTCTACAGTAAAACCCCGATCTATCACCACCCGATTTATCGCCAAACTCGCTTATCGCCAAAGTATCATGTAGACCCATTTTTCACTCATGTAAAAACCCCCGTTTTAATGCCAAATTCCCCTATCGCCATCCGCCACCCTTACCTTATAACCAATGATCATTTTACCGTTATCGTAACCTCGATATTATCGCCAATTAACATGGTCACACGTGACTGATTTTATTTAAAGTAGACACACGGTTGGACAGTCAGAGACTCATTCATGCGTATACAACTACATGTATGTATGGCTTCCCGATAATAGAAAAAATAGCAATTACTGAATTGTGTTTCTTTTATAAATAAAAAATACTCACCTGACCTTTGTTTTTGTTTGTTGATTATATTTAATGTATAAACAAAACGTCGACACCAAAACGAAAAAGGAATTTCGTTGAATATCAAACAGAAAAAGTATATTATGAAATATTACGAAAACTTGCTAAAATTACACAGCTAGAAACTGCTGATTATTTTTTCAACGCTACGGGGGATTGGAGTAAAACGAAGAACTGTTGGTGATAATTTGCCTGCAAAAAGGCCATTACGGTGACGGAGGCACTCCAAGAAAATGACACGGGAGTGCTATGTATGAGAAGGCATTGAAGTTGTGTTTACTAATGCTCGAACCCAGAAAACCAAAAAAAAAAAAAAAAAAACAAAAAAAAAAAAAAAAACAAAACAAAACAAAAAAAAAAAAAAAAAAAAAAAAAAACGATTCTTTAAATCATATGAGTCTACCACTACAGATTTAATTGAGCCATCTCCAATTTCGATTTTAACGTACGTATCCCACTCTAACCACAAAATGTACACATGTCAACTTCCGGTTTCTGTCTCCCTCAGTTTATCGCCAAACTCGTTATAACGCCAAAATATTAATGGATAAACGTTGGGGTTATAACGAGGTTTTACTGTATTTATTTCATTACAATTATTATTGGTTTAAACAAGAGGCCCATGGGCCTTAACGCTCACCTGAGGAAATGTCCAAAAACTTACAAAGAACTTAATTACAAAATGTTCACAAAATTCCTAAAGTTTGGAAAATCTTGCAATAATTAATCAGAAATGTCTAGTCACTTTTCATTGATAAATAGCTCATATACATGTACAATGTACTAAAGTACAATGAATAATTTCCAAATCATTAACCATATGGTTTTGCAGCCATGATTTTGACCTTTAAACATATGAACTTGAACCTTATATCAAAATGGTCATAATATCAATACCTACAATATTCTAATAAACATATCTGTACAAAATGTTAATGTTTTCAAGATAATTTACAGTTTCAGTCTTCTTCAACAGCTATGACCTTGACCTTTGAACATGTGACCTTGAACCATATATCAAAATGATCATCATATCATACTTACAATATTCTAATATATATGTCTATACTAAAAGTTCATAGTTTTCAAGATAATTAACAATTTCAGTCTTCTTCTACAGATATGACCTTTAACTTTAAACATATGATCTTGAACCATATATCAAAATGATCGTCATATCAATATCTACAATATTCTAATATACATGCTTATACAAAAAGTTAAAAGTTTTCAAGATAATTCACAGTTTCAGAACATGCATGCAGCTATGACCTTAACCTTTCAACATATGACCTTGAACCATATATCACAATGACTGTCATATCAATACCTACAATATTCTAATATACATGCCTATACAAAAAGCTCATAGTTTTCAAGCTAATGCACATATTTAGTATTTATAAGCAAAAAAAAAAAACATTTCAGGGGCAACAAAACTTGGTACCTTTTTAAATTTTGTCATGGGGAACATCTAAACAATGTTTTGAATTCATATATCTCTTAATATTTGCAAAAAAATTGCCTAAAACTGCATAAATCACAAATTAGGTCATGACCTTGATTTGTGACCTTGACCCTAAATTAAAGGTCATTTCAAGAAAAAGTCAAAACTGAAACCCCATGTCATTATCTGTTCAAATAGTCAAGTTATAACAATTTGAAGCCATTTTACGAATTTTTTTTAATTAAACACAAAAACATGTAACCCATTTTTTGACCAAATTTCATAAATGAACAAACTATAGGCTTAAGACCCTAGAGAAGCCAAATATCACATCAGATTTTTTCTCCCATCATCTATTTCGGAGAAGATGATTTTTTAAGATTTTTGGACCCCTAGGTCACCTTGACCTAGTTTTGGTAGCCATGGCAATGCCATGAACAAATCTGAATTGCACCGGCCCATATATGCTTTTGACCAAGTAACATTAAATTTGTCAAGCAGTTTTGGAGGAGAAGTCAAAAATAGATGTTAACGACGCACACAAACACACACACACACACACACACACACACACACACACAAGCAAGCACGCACACACACACCGTGCTATGCCACAAGCTCACATGACCTTTTGGTCAGGTGAGCTAAAAATTAAATACTGAAAACATAACTGTCTTCTTATTTTAAATGTATATCAGTCTGAAATAGCGTTCAATTGGTTTCTCTAATGAATTGCAAATTAAGCTTACTTTACAATAGTAAAACTAATGATATATATATAAATATAAGATTACAAGACAGTTATCCCTATTGTAATTCATCACTTTATGTTGCATAATTCTTTGTTTTTGGCAAGTATATAGTCACCAAACAAGATAAAAAGACTGTCTAAATGTCGAGGTAAGCAGGGCACCATAAGACTCTCAAAGCACAATGCCATCAGAGTATAAGGTATTAATTTCTGAAACTTTATCTATTGTTGGATGTTGATGTCTTGTTATATGTGAAATGTTCTTGGCTTAATATATATAGGACAAACACATCGATTTTCAATCTTTTACCACTTTTATTCTGAAAATATGTAGTAATTCATATTCATAGATTTTACTATGTCATCAGAATTTTGTTTTTCCACACAGTATATTGTTTAATAAAAATATTATGAATTTCAATTTTGTTTTATATTTTTATGACAATGAATGGGCTCTGCATTGCCATGATTTTTTTCTCCAGAAATTATTTTTCATTTTCATCAAATATAAAATAAACTCATGGCCTAATGTCCCCATTTTTCGCGAGAGGAAAATTTTCGCATCAAGACCATTTTGGCCTTTACACAAATATTTGAATTCATGTTAGGAATCTTATTGAGTACAAAATGATAATAATAGCAAAACATAAATATAAATAGCAAAATAAAAAATGATGGGCATGACACGTTTTAAAAAAGAGGTTCTTTTTTCTCTGTTAAATGTTCTGCCATTTGATCGAAAAAGGACTTAGTAGGTTAATCAATAAAAGATTATAACATATGCATACAGTTGATTAGTTTTCTTTATTTACTAAGGTGAGTAGTATTCACTACTGCAGTGAGTAGTATTTATTGCTCTTATAAACGTACTGGACTGCTTGGGACATAACTAGTATAATCTGCTAAATTACAGTAATGTACTCACAGTTGTAAGTTTTACATGTTACACATGTCCATAGTTGCTTGCCGAGATGTATTTATACAATTTGTGACCGTAACACAATTATTTGTCTATACTCATATTTGATTAGGATTAATTTGTAATTTTGTGGTAAATTGCAAACATTAAACAACGAATTGTTTAAAAATTCTTTTATAAAAAGTAAAACATAAAGCATATTGGAGTGTTCCTGAAACAAGAAAGATATCTGTTCAGTATAGGTAAATTTGACAAATTGGAAATTTTAACATAGAAATAAATCTGTGGTACAAATTTTCATCTACAGTATGTTCCTGTTAATACAGCTCTTCTCCACTGGGAAGGGGACATAATCGGTAAGTCCTGAATTGATGAAAGGCATTACCAAGACATGATAATCACTAAGTTCATAAAGTGTGGACTAGTAGATTAAAAGAGGAAGACTTAAATGTCTAAAGCTAACAATTATGTGTGAAACACTACGGACAGTCAGTGAACCATGGCAATAGTCAATCTGAGCAGTTTCAGCTCAGGCAAACTAGACAGAGATTGAAAGGAGCTCATATCATTCCCCTGCCTTTCTTGTCTGGCAACATGTACCAAAAAGCTGTTGGAATAGACTTCTAGTATAAGTGATAATTTTAAACGTTAACTGACTTTGTAATTTTTGTTGGAAGTATGATAGACAACTTTTAATACATGGTAAAAGATGTGCATAATTTGTGATTGAAAGATATAAAACGTTTCTTTAATCTACAATAAATAAATAGCAATTATCCTTAATAAGTGGCAATTAACACTGTTGCAAAACAGACATAGTATTCTTTTTACTTTCAACATTTTGTGTACAGGATTCCTAGATGTTTATATTATATAAAACTAACTTGTTTTTTTATTTACAGCATCAGATGTCACTTCCTGTTGTTCGTTTCTACTGTTAGTATCTATAGACACCACAGTTATAGTATAACTACCACCAGGTGTCAGTCCTGTAATAGCTGTCGATGTATCACCAACTGCTACAGTTTTAGATCCTTGAGAAGGTCCTGTCCATATGACCTCTTTCCTCTCAATGACACTGTTAGCTGTAGGGTTTGTCCATGTCACATATAATGAATCTGTTCCTGTTGGACTCACTTGAACATTTGTTACTTTAAGCTCAATAACTGAAATAACAAATACAAACTTAAGTAGTTATACATAACCAATGGCAATTACTGAGGTTTTCTTTTGTGTTCTTTGAACACAAAAAAATAAAAATATGCTTTTATGAAGCACATATAAGATATAAGGTACCCACAAAAATATTATTCACAGTTTGCTAATGCTATAGCACATGTTAAAAATATATCAGATTTTAACAAAAGTTTCTATAAAGATGATGAAACCAAACTTATGGATCAGATTAGTCCTACTCAAAGCCATAAGGTTTTAATCACACTCAGACAGATCCTAGATTGAGAAAGTTTGTTTGATGAAAGTTGTAGCTTTTCTCCAGGCAATCTTGTTTCATTTAATGTTCCATACCCGACTGCCTCAATAAAAGTAAAATTATTGCCTTAAGGGTAATAAACATGATACTTTTTCAACTTGTAAAAACAAACTAGGAAATTAAAAGTTGAGATTTTCTAAAAGCAACTTTTACATTGGACAAGATAAAATATTCTTGTCCACCACTAAAACTGACTGGTATCCATAATATCAAACATTTAATGTAAAATCCCTGGCTAGAATAACATCCTTTTTCAGTAAAAAAGGTAATGCAATTTATAAATAAAAATTTCTTTAATACCAAAAGGTCTACAAAAAAGTCTTTAAAAATCTATGAAAAAAATCGGAAACATGTTCTTTGAAATGAGTTCATTATTCAAAACTAATGTATTCTTAAGCGGCGTGACCTTTAAAAATATGACCTGAAAACATAATTTAAAATATATACATATGTACAACATTTTAATATAAATGTCTTTACAGTTAAATAAATAAGAGAATGTGTGTGTGTGTGTGTGTGTGTGTTCACTATATTGTATGATAGGAAGTATCCAAAGATTTTGACTACTGACTTATTGTCTCAATAAGTTTATTGACTCAATAACTTGAATATTTAGCACCATTACATCACTCATCAGATCATATGTTATCATAAAGATATCACTTGGAAATCAACATTATAAATATATACTAAGTTATCAATATTTTGTAAAAAATGTCATTCATATTAATTTTCTTTGGCAGTGGTGTATATATTTCCATTTAGACAAAAGACCAGCATGTCTACAATAATTTAAAGGGAAACCCGGCCAAATTATAAATTAAAAGTACAAAATCATCCATACTTACTTTGGTTGTTTTTACATGTTTCACCATAATAGTAAAGGTCAGTGTTACATTTACAAGTTTTGGTAGTTAGTTCAACACATTCAAGTGATTTTGATGTATCACAGTCAGCAGATACCCTACACTCTGCATCAAAGCCAAGTACTGAAGCTGAAAATTAAAATTTTGTTGGTTGTTTTACAAAATGTCAAAATGTTTGTTTTGCTTGAAAAAGCTTTAAAGAGCAATAAAAACACAACTTGGCTAAGAATATAAAAATTGTATGAGATATTTTCCATGAATAGATGTCTTTTGCAAGTCATTGAAAAAAGTGACAAAGGCATCAATGACAAAAATTCATGGCTTTATTACTACAGAAAATTGATGGGTCCAGGAAAAGAATATATGTATTTGTACTAGTATCTGATGACTAAAGAGCAATGCCATTGAAACAAAATATCACAAAGAACATAAAGCTAAGTGATATTTTTTCTGATATAAAATAAATTTTATGAATAATTCCAATTTCTGGAGTAACTACTGCAAGAAAATTATAAAGCACTGGAACATGTTACTGTTAAATATTGTTATGTTAAACATTTAAACAGTTTTTATCTATCTATAAGTTTTTAAAACAGCACCCAAATTCACAAAAAATAAAATTTAATGGTCAAAAACTCTTACATGGACTATAATGTATTATTATACCTCATGTAATTTTCAAGTAATTTGATTGGATAACTAACTGTTTGAAAAAAAAAAATAATATCACCCTTACATTTACTAGGTAACGGGTAATATTACAAAAATATCACATGCGCAAAAGTAATCCTAAACCACACAACCGAATGCATTTCGATCACAAGCAGCTAAACGTTTGATGGCTACAATCTTTTATTAATATACATTTTATTCATATGCAAGCGTTTCCTTGATCAAGATTACCTGTCATCAGACGACAGACGACAACCGTGAATGGCAAGCCTGAGATAGTAATCTTTTCTTTTTCAAGTAACAAAGAATCTCAGTTTAAGAGAATATCTGGAGAAAGACATCTGGAATAATGTCTAGGTTGACAATGGTTCCTCAGGGTCAAAATATGCAATATCACCCTCTTATGAATGTTATATTTATATAGTATTATATAGTTACAAAACTTGATACAGTGTTATATCATGTAAAGTTAAATAGTTTGTAAGTTTTTGTAAGCTTTTAAAAACACTTCAATATTCTAATACATTGTTTGTACACTTGCCTATAAAAAAATGAAAGTTTTTAAGATAATTCACCATTTCATTTTTTTAGGTTACAGATATCAGTCATGAAATGACAGTTAAAATTGGTCAAAATTTCAGTCATACCACCCTTCCGTGTGATGCATTCATATTTCAATAATTTTTAAGTTACACCAGGTATGTTGATACTTTTTAAAATCAGCAGAATTCAAACATTATTTCTATATTGAAATTATGACCAAAATGCAAATAACAAGTTTAGCAAATATTTTGTTACAATGGAAACCACACAAAACATACCACTTCTGATGATCAACAAACCACGAACTACATATGATGATACACAATGTTTCAATCTGAATCCTTTTAATTTTTTTCAAAAATTTGAAAAATGTGTCAATCATGCTAAAAGCACATGGCAATGAATACATGAGTCTTGACATTGGAAGTGCATTGTGCAGCTCAAGCCCTTACGCTGGAAATGTAGTGCAATAGTCAACCAACTCAGCTTAATACTTTAGCAAACTTCAGAAGCTCATACCTTTGCAAAATTGCAAAGTGCCATTTATTAACAAATTTAATTCAGCAGGGACTAAGTTAGGACTCTTGAGTTTTTTTTATATTCACTACATATGAACATCCCACATTCTGCCTTATTACTACTTAGGTCTGCTACCTATTGTAACAATTACTTTGACCTTTAAACCAATTACCTTAAATCACACATCACAATAACTGTTGCATCAATGTCTACAATAATTTCATATAAATGCTTATATACAAAAGTCAATAGTTTTCAAGATTATTAAAATTTCAGTTCTCTTATGCTGCTATGACCTTGACCTTTGACTGTATGACCTTAAACCATTCCCTACTAAGTGCCTAGCCATTTCCCCATTTTTAGCCCCAGTCTAATGTTTGAGTAAAACTGAAATTAGATGACCTAAGAATGTTATAAATGAAATAACTACGGTATACGTTTAGTAATTTAAAGAAGAAGATTTTCAAAGTTTTTCACTTTTTTCCCCTTTGGGGGCCCCAAGGAGACATAACTCCTTCATTTGTGCAAATCTGAAAGGCCTTCACCCAGGCATGATGTAGCCAAGTTTCGTCAAACTTGGCTAGGTGGTTTTGGAGGAGAAGATTAAAATGTTAAATACTAGTATTTACGCAAGATGGACGATAAAAGAAACACACAATGAATGAATATGGATAGCAAAAATGTTCAGCATGACAAGATCTTATCTAAATGTTAGTTAATCCATGTAAGAGTTATTGCCCCTGGACAACTTTTTTCAGTAAATTATGTTGTTTTTTCGTCATAAGTTGAAAACTTTTTTGGACAGATAATTTCAATATATTGCAAAAATGTTCAGTATTTAAAAATTTGACAAAGAAGCAAGTTGCATGATTATACGATAATCAACGTAGGAGCTTTTGTCCCTGAAATATTGATTTTCTTTTTTTTTTTAAATTTTGCTGTTTTAACCATTTTCTGAAAAACTATTTAAGATGGATGATAATAAATTGCAAAAAAGATCAACATCATGATAAGATCTAGCTAGTTTCTTAACTATGACACATGTAAGAGTTGTAGCCTTTGGGATTTTTATTCTTCAAAATTTCCTGTTATTTACCTTTTTTGAAAACTATTACAGATAAAAAATGGCAACAAATTGCAAAATGATAATCATGCCAACATATTAAGTTTTGTAACTATATGATGACCCTTATGGAAGTTGTAGCTTCTGAAATGTTTTTTCTTTATTTATTTATTTATTTATTTACCGGTATTTATTTTATTTTATTTTATTTTATTTTATTTTATTTTATTTTATTTTATTTTATTTTATTTTTTTATGTTATCTTATCTTATCTTATCTTATCTTATCTTATCTTATCATTTCATTTCATTTCATTTCATTTCATTATTTTATTTTATTTTATTTTATTTTATTTATTTTATTTTATTTTATTTTATTTTATTTATTTATTTTTTTATTTATATATTTTATTTATTTTTATTTTATTTTATTTTATTTTATTTTATTTTATTTTATTTTATTTATTTTATTTTATTTTATTTTATTTTATTTTATTATTTTATTTTATTTTTTCTTTTTATATATTTTATTTATTTATATATTTTTTATTTTATCTTATTTATTTATTTATTTATTTATTTATTTATTTATTCTGACATTCTTTGACAATTATAATGGATACTCTTTTACTTGAAACATCGAACTATTGCCACAGAAATATTAATGTTTTGAGACTTTTGATGTTTTATAAGCTATTTTGTTTTTTTTTGTAACAGAATTTCATGAATTTTATGAATTTTGTTTTATGCAAACTATAAAATACAGTCATTTCCATTTTGAAACTAACTTAACAGCATTTAAGTTAGACATAATTTTTCACCGGAGTGTATCGGTCCCAATGGGCCTCTTGTAAATTTTTCATAATTCCCTGTCTCCTTCTCACTCTTTATGTCTGACCCTCTCCAAGGAAAATACATAACTCCTTCATTTGTGTAAAATGCCTTAACCAGACATGATTATAACATTTATCCAAGTTTTTTATCAAATTTATCAAACATTTTCAGCTCAGTTGAGTTAAAAATAAATAAAAAACATTTTTAACTAATTCCAACCATTCATAATCATGTAATAGAAATGTAGTTTCAGCGGTTTTAAATCTGAATCAAGTTATAAAAACTCCATCCAGGGATAGATCACCTCGACAAATTTGGTCTTACTTGTCACAGTGGCTTTTAAGGTTATTTTGAAATAATAATTTTCTGAATTAAGCAGCAAATATGCAAATTCAACCAATTATTGACAAATGTGAAAGTTATAGAATAAACTGCTTTATATGTAAAATGGTTCATTCCCAAGTCTCCCAACTTAAATTTCCCATTGAAATTTGATACTTTGAATGAACAAGTAAAACCATAGGATTTAAACTAAGACTGAAACGTTTAGCAAATTTAGTAAATTTGTACATGAGAATCATAAAACCAAACAATTCTGTTTAGCTGCTGCATTTAACTTCATAGTGAAAGGCTACCTTACGCATGCTTCAACTGTGGATATTTTGTTTCTGTTGGGTAATGTCAAAACATTTACACAACAGTGCTCTGTTCAAGTAATTTGTAGGACCTGAGTATAAAACGATAATAATACTCTTAGTTGATATTTTAAAAACATTGTTCTATATTAACGCACATTATTTCATGTTAGCATTTGTTTTAATTCAAAAGTAGTTTTTCATTGCACTAAATCTGATTAACTTTGGAACAGCCCACTCTAAAGGTCTTGCATACACATAGCAAGTTTTTGAGTACAATGTCATGCGGCATTATCTGCGTTTTAAATCTGTTTAAATTTGTTTAATTTTTCTCGACAGATGTATTTATTGTTCAGAATGTTTGAATTTCAGATGAATCTTCATTCTTCCAATACTGCCGTCAGTATAAGCTACCACTACATGACTTCACATCTTTTTTTTTTAACAGAGTTGCTGTCAACAACTTTAAAATACTTCCATACATCAGAACAACAATTTGCTTTTTTCGGACATTTTAAGTCTTATACAGATGTGACAAGAAAAGATACATTTAATGACATAAATGTGACGACATTTTTTTTTCAAACATTTACAGATTTTGTAAACCTTTACAACCATTAAACTAAACTGTACCGTGTACATCTGAACCAATACAGCCTTAATTAAAACTATAGTCTGTTTTAAAAAAGGAGAAATCTGATAATAATGATAATTAAGTTATGAATAAAAATATATCATACAACAAACTTTATGTGTGATATTGAATTATTCAAAGCATTCAAATCATTCAAATATATCATACAACAAACTTTATGTGTGATATTGAATCATTCAAACCTGTGGTTCCAGTTTAACACATAAATTAAATCTTCGGTAAATTTACGTTTAGTTGAATTAAAAATCCAAAACTAAACATTACAATTAAAACAGAATAATGAGAAAAAATAAATCTTACATGTGATGGCTGTGACCTGGTCTGCATGCACTTTTTGTTCTGTAGGTCTACTTGTTGTGTCTACAGATGTTACAACTACATTGTACGATGTTTCAGATGTAAGGTTATTAATAGTATAAGTGGTTGTTGATGATGATAAAGTTACTGGAACTGCATTGCCAGTCCATAAAACTTCAAATCTGTTTATGGCTGATACATGTGTTGGTAAACTCCAATCTACTTTAATTTGAGTTGGACTTACAGCAGTAGCCTGAAGATTTAATACTATAAGATTTGCAACTGAAATAAATGAAACAGTATGTGGAATATAGTAAAAAACTAATCAGATGATTAAATTAAGTAGCTAATAAATTACAAAAATATAAAAGGTTTACAATAAAGCACCAGAATTTTTTAATGATTCATATATTTTTTAAAGAGGCCAAATGGGCCTGAAAATTTTTAAAGTCACCTGAGGGCATTTACATGTAGCGCTGTAGCTGTAGATTAAAAAAGAAATTTCTATCTTGTTTTCTTTATTAAAATAGAAATAGTTACTTACAAGATGGTTCATGATTATTTATGATAAGAAGATGTTTAAAGTTTTTTTTTACATTTAAGGTCGCAGTGATCTTGAATGTCAAGATCAACCAAAACTTGGTAGGGCTTAATGTGAGGATGCCATATATGAAGTTTAAAGCTTCTAGGCTTTTTTGGTTCATGATAAGATGTTTAAATGTTTTTGTCAACCAGGTTCTTAAACTTGGTTTGGCTTTATGCACTAATGCCATATGAAGTTTCAAGCTTCTAGACAACCTTATGATATGTTCATATAAAGCGTTTCTGAACCTAGGACCTTGATCTATATTCAAGCATTGAATCTGATTTTCATTTGGGTCATTAATAAGTAACCTGGATGGGTGCTGTGCACACTTTTGCGTAATTTGCTTCTCGAATTATGAATGAAAATCAGATTCAATGCTTATAATTAAATTTAAAAGACAACTTAATCAAATGGAGAATAACTTTATGCAATGTTTGCTTTTAATTAATTCAAAACTTTTGTATTCATATAAAAATGTGATAATAAATTTTTAACAATGGTAATAACCTTGAAATATTACTGTCAATACCTGCAATATTCTAATACATGCCTATACAGACATTTTATAGTGTTCCAGATAATCAACTATTTGTGTAAACTAATGCATCTGTGACCTTAAACTATGAACCCATGACCTTAAAATATATATCAAAATGATCATTATATCAATACCTACAATATTCTAATATAGACCTCTACACTAAAAATAAATAGTTTTCTGGATAATAATCCAATTAATTATTCCAATGCTCCATCTATGTTCCTGACCTTTGAACCTAGCACCTTGAATTTATATCAAAATAATAGTTAAATTAATATCCAAACTATTTTAATATATTTTTCTATGCAAAACGTTTTGGACAATTTAAGTCTTCTTTTGCAGCTGTGACCTTGACCGTTGAACATATGACCTTGAACCACATATAAAAAAGATCATCATGTTAATAACTACAATATTCTAATATACATGCCTATACAAAAAGTTAATAGTTTTCAAAATAATTAGGAATTCAAGTTTTCTTTTGCAGCTGTGACCTTGACCTTTGAACGCATGACCTTGAATGATATATCAAAATAATTGTAATATTAATACCTACAATATTCTAATATACATGCCTATACAAAACATTTATAGTTTTCAAGATATAGTGACAAATATATAATTTTTGGCAATTTCCCCAACAAGTGTCTTGCCATTTCCCCATTTTGAGCCCCATGGCTACCATTGTGCAAATCTAAAACTAGATGGCCTAAAATTGTTATAAATGAAATAACTAAGGTATATCTCTTGTACATTCAAATGAGAAGATTTTTAAATTTTTTCACTATTTCAAGGTAACATAGGTCATTCATTTGCGCAAATCTGAAAGGGTTTTACTCAGGCATGAAGGTTACCAAGTTTCATTAAATTTGGCGAAGTGGTTTTGGAGGAGGAGATTAAAATGTAAAAAGTTTACGCATGACACATTACCCATGATGCATCCGTATGTAACATATGCATCCGCACAATAAACTTGTGCAACCACCTAGGTCAGAAAACCACATATGTGTAGTTTTGCGTATTTATTGCATGATTTGTTATGAATGAAATCGATTTATTTCATAATTTGGACATTTTACGATTTTATTTTGGTATGCTTATACATATTACATCATAAATTGTTGCTATCCTCATTCAATTTACACTAGAGAACCCTGTATGGATCAAGTGCTTGCCGGTTAGCAATATTTCTCTTTTTTCCTTTATTTTTGCACAAATTAGCAATATCATAATTTATTGAAGGCTTTATTTAAAATTCATGTGGATATCTATGAAAGACCCAAAAACTCTTGAATTATCACTAGTGAAAGAACGCATAGCATTGCCAGTTTATTTGCTAAACTGAACGATAAATTTAAAATCATTAACAATGAATGAAATAACAGTCAAAAGTAATTTAAATTATAACAATATTTAAATAATGCTATAACAATTGTAGACTTAACAAGAAAATTTTTAACTTTTTTAACAGTTGTTATTTCTTTTTGGTTATTTATCCCTGTTGAATAGAGATACTTCCCTTGGTGTTGGCACTTACCTTAAATGTGATTTAAAAAAAACAAGTTCGTTCTTTGATCATTAACATAATTATATGACAGGGAAGAGGTAAAATATTAAACAATAATAGCATTTAAACATCATTGCAGACCATATCCAGGGAATGTTAGTATTTTTCTATTAATGTTGTAAAATTTTAGCGACAGTAATATTTTAGCGGTTGAATTCTTCCACCAACTGGACTAAAATAAATCTGCGGCAAAATTTACACTGTCGAAATTATTATCATTTTAATATCCACACTATTCATATACATGTGTATATATGTCTATACAAAAAATGATATTTTTTTTTAATAATTAACCATTTTTATTGGTTGTAAGTCACTATGACCTTGAATTAAGGTCAAGGTCAACTAGCTGTACAAACTTGGTATAGATTCATTTATTGATGCTATATAAAATGTTTCAGGCTTCTAGACCTGTGGTTCATGACAGGAAAATGTTAAAAAGTTTTAATTTTTAGGGTCACTGTAACTGAATGAAGATCAAGTTGAACCTGCTTTGCAAACTTATTAGAGCTTTAATCAAAGAATATCCGTGAAAAGCATTACCATCATTGGCTGACTGGTTCTGGACAAGAAGTTGAAAAAGTATTTTTGTTTATGATACACAATGCATGCTGCACAAGGCAGACACCAAATGATACGATAAAAGAAAAACAAAGATCACTATAGGACACCTTGAGCCTTTGACTCAGATGACCTAAAAAGTCAAAGAAAATAATAGTTAAAGGGTACCTGTAAGAATTTTTAGTTTTGACATATTTGTCATATAAGTTATCATTATATGTCTAATACATCTCCAGAATTACAAATCAAAAAAGGATGATATCAGGCTTAAGTGTAGTGACATGAAAGCAGTAATCAAGGTTAACCCCCACAGAATATTATTTATATTAAAATAAAACAAATCTAAAGTCATAGTAAAATATTCTTTGATCATTTTATGATAAAAATATTAAGTGAAGTGGATTGAGACTTATACCAATAATTCAAATAATTATTAATTTATTTGTTTAATAGGCACATTCCTTAGATTTTAAGACCTGCACCTGTAATCAAAAGTATGTAAGTTACAATTTGCAAAATTGATTTACAGGTTTATAGAGTTATTTTATGACTCTTAATAACATACAATAATATAACTTCCAGTGGTTCGAGTTAAACAAAAAATTCATTTGGAAAATGTTATTTGTCACAAATAAAGATTTAAATAGGACCATGGGCCTTAATGCTCACCTGGAGATATGTCCAAAATCATTTGCAAAGAACTTAATTACAAAAACTTTCTAAGTTTTTTCAAGTATTGAACTGCCACAATATTTAATAGGAAATATCTAGTAACAGTTAATGTATAAATAAGTAATATGCATGTCGTAACTAAGAAACAATCAATGATACTTATGGAGCTATATCCTTTGACCTTTGCAACTATGATCTTGAACCATATACAGTGTTTTTTTTACCAGTTTTAGGATTTGGGCCAGGGCCTGTGCAATTAAGAAATTTTCGTGTTATTTTGAGACAAATTGGGAAATTTTTATGTTGCAAAAACTGCCTCCCCCCAAAAAAAAAAAAATCACAACAATGATGTGTATGAAATAATAAATTATACTGAAATACAAATCACAATTAAGATCATAATGTATTTATTTTCTCTTTCAGGACAATAAATTTGATTTATTAAATTAATTAACAGCAAGATTTGTTTTGGCATCGTATTTTTTGAATCTGTAAATTCATTTGAGATCACAAAGGGTAATTGTATTTGTAAGTATTTATGACACCGATCCAGATGCTCAAAAATAAAATTTTCAATATGATTGGAAATTTACAGTCCAAATTTGGGAAATTTCTAGTCTTTTTGTGATTAGAAATGGGTCTCAATTTCGGCCCCAAATTAAGCAAAAAAATCACTGATATATGAAAGTGATCATCATATCAATACCTACAGTATTCTAATGTACATCAGGGATTTTTCTGGCCACTTACAGGGTCCGGTAAAGGGACCCCTTCCCAATGCCAAAAAGCATACATTTTTCCCAATTTTGTAGGTAAAAATTCCAAAATGATCCTGCTTTGAGAAACTTAAGAAAAGGTAAAAAAACTATATATTTTTGGTGTAGCTTGTATATCTTTATAATAACCTGTATTTATGCACATTTTGATTTATACTCAATGAGGATCTGGTAGAACGAGAGCAACTCATGAAACAACTTTCTCAGATGTTTGTATTGAAGCCAGTCTATGAAGATATTGTGTTAATGTCTGAGTGATTTGGTACAAATGAGTGACTACCAGCATGTATCAAAATAGTAATTATTCCAGGCAAAATATTTGATGTGCTGACAATGTGATCATTTTTAAATTTAAAAAAAGATTTTCCCAAAATGTCGATTTTGTCAATGATTTTCCCAATTTCATCCCAAGGTCCCTTTCCCAAAATGGCCAGAAAAATCCCTGTACATGTTTATACAAAAAGTTAAAAGTTTTCAAGATTATTACCAGTTTCTTATGCAGCCATATGTATTTATACTTACTTGCATTATCTTTACATGTGTCATCATAAAAATATAAACCATCTGTGCATTTACACTGTTTAGTTGTGTCTACTGTTGTGACACATTCCAAACTTTCATTTGTATCACAATTTGAACCATCACATGTATCATTAAATCCTACACTTGCACCTTAATAGTAAAAAACACAATTATGTTAACATGTATTTTCATAAACATAATATTATCATCTGTTATATTTATTAAATTCATAAAAAAAAGATATAATTTCAACCTCTAATATACTTAACATCACTAACTAAATTTACTAATGACCCTTCAATACATTATAATTCAATTACCATATGGATTGAAAGCACCTCTTAAAATAACTGCCAGAAATGAAGCTTATATTCTGCTTAACTTGGAAAGAGGTTTGTTAATTGCTTCTTATGCCAACAAATGTTTTAGATTGTGATAATTCATTTACTCACTCAAAGTATAGGATATAAAATGCCATGCCTGCCCTGAGGCATCTGATTTTTAGGTCTCCTCCAAAGGACAAGGTGATTTTCATTTCTAAATGCAGAGTGTTTGTTGAAAGAACAGTCACTACCAATTATCAAATCTTGGTCAGACCGGGCCAGGGTTTTAACCCTAACCTCCCACATACAAAGCATGCACTCTACAAACTGAGCTACCATAGTGTTACAAAGCAAGAAGATACATATTAAAAACACAATGGCTTTAAAGAAACCCTGACTTAAAGGATCTCAATCTGTGACACTCAGCCTCAGCAACTAAAAACTTCATATAATGTTTCTTTAATTTGATAGTCATTTAAAAGCACTGTCTGATAATCATCACTAAGAAACAAAAAAGATTATAAAATCAAATACCAAGTCCAAAAACTTAAATCTTGTGCAATTTCCAAAGTTTTTATTATTCTATGACCTTGCTTTTGGTAACTCACATTTGGTATACACAACATCCTCTTTCAATACTGTATATATTTTGTTAATACACAAGTATCACTTCGATATCCCTTTTTCATACAAAGTTTAGGAGCAAAAATGGATGAAAAAGTGCATTTTTAAAGTTTTAATGGTCCTGTGACCTTGACCTTGACAAATATTAATTTGGTATGCACCACATCCTCTTTCAAAACTGTATATATCTTGTAATATATCTTTGATACCTCTTTTAAAACAAAAGTTTAGGAATACAAAAAGGATAAAAGTGCAAACCTTGACCTTAATCTTAAGGTAAAGGTTTGCACTTTTATCCTTTTCTATTACTCCAATTTGGTTCACAACTCATCTTTTTTCCATATTGTATTTATCTTCTTAATATCATTTTGATATCTTGTTTTATACACAAGTTATAGAGCAGAAACAGATTGATGGACATGGGTAACACTATATGTCCTGCTCATATTCATGATGTCAAAGGTCAAAATCTAGGTCATGGCATTGACCTTTAATCTTGATCGATCCTTTTTTTGGTTCACCTGACCAAAAGTTATGCTTAAGTTTCAGTCATGACGTGTGTGTGTGTGTGTGTGTGTGTGTGTGTGTGTGTGTGTGTGTGAGTGTGTGTGTGTGGTCCAAATTTTTGACATCACTGAAACTACCTTGCCAATTTTGATTCAAACTTAACAGGAAATGTTATTGGTAGACACTTCTCAAGTTTTTACCTTTTGCTTCTGTAGTTGTAAAAAGTAGGTCACTGTGACCTATATTTTAAAATAATTAAACTTTTTTCTAAACTTGTCTGAAACCAAAAGTGGTAGACAAACTCTAGACAACTTAATTTCTAAGCGTCTCCAGTGTCTTAAGTATGTATACATACAGTTTGTCTAAAAAACGAAGTTCGGTCAAAAATAGCTTACATGTTTTTGAATTAATTATAGAAAATTCTGCAAAATAGTTTTAAATGGTTATAAACTGGCTTTTTTAACAGATATTGACAAGAGGTTTTAACATTTTTTTGAAATGACCTTCAAAACTGGATCAAAGTCAAAGATCAAAGCTATGACCTAGTTTGTAATTTTTGCAGTTTTAAACTATTTTCTAGAAAACTATAAGGAAAAATAAACAATACGATTCAATAATAATCAGCAGGACAAAATCTAAAAAGGTGTGAAGTTTTAAATTCCATACCTATCTGATAATTCAAGTTGCTGCCCCCATGAATTTTTTTTTTAATATTGAAATTGTGAATTGGCTTGAAAACTATAATCATTTGCCAATTTGGAGCAGTAACTGTAAGTACAGAAACTTTCTAAGTTTTCTCCAAATTGGAAATGAAATATCTAGTCACAGTTCACTTATAAATATTTATAAATAGCTACAAGCATGTAGTAACTAAAGTACAATGTAAAATGATTAATCATTTCAGTATACTTATGGAGCTATGACCCTGACCTTTGAATCTGACTTTAAACCATATACCAAAATGATCATCAGATCAATACTTAAAAATTTCTAGTAATACATGTATACATACCTTAACTAAAACTAATATTTGATACATTTTACAATTTGTACATGTACTTGTAAACTAACATACTTAAAACACTGGAGAAGCTAGTATTTAAACAACCAAATATAGACAAACCTTACACCGTTGACCATGACATATGCACACATGACCATATTTCCCGTTCCGCTAATGAACTAACCCAATTCTGAATTTTACAGGGAATCTTCAATTGTTTTGGTGTATCGATAAAATCAATTTCAATGCTTCCTCAATTATTCTAAGGTTTAAAGGAACCTAGTTCATGGAGTTAACTTATTATAAACTTACCAGACACAGGTGATGAAATGAGAATCGTTACCTACAAAAAAGACATATAAACTGAAATGATGAATAAGATTGACAAGAATACACTATGTTTCCATATATTTAAACTTACTAGTAGCCAAATTTCAAAAATTTGTGAAAATATAGTCTTTTTTAAAGTATTTTTTTCAAAAATTTGCTAAAATATGTTACTTTTTGAAAAAAATTCTCAGAAATTAGTAGCCAATGGCGATTTTGGCTACCAAGAATGGAAACATAGATACACATAAAGCTTGCTGTTTGTATGCAACCACTGACTACAGTTTGCTATATGTCAAATATTTTGTTTCTTTAAATGGTTGGTTTGTTTGTTTGCTGGTTTGCCTCTCACTGCTTAGGTCCGAATCAAACTAAGCAGATCCTAGTGCGAGACAGTTTGCCAGTTTGCTTGTTTATGGTCAGTAGTTTATCCAGGTGTTGTCTTATTTGCCTCGATATCAGTGTAAGATTCCTGAGTGGAGGTAGGTAGAGGGTAAAATACCATCAATCCAATCTACGGTAATCTTACTTTCTCGCCATTTCCTGATTTTGATGCTCATTGCTATATGATTTGTGCAAATTTATCTGAAACAATAAACCTAAGAAATGTTAAAATTAAACATCTTAGGTAAAATTATTGTATATTCATAGAATATATTTTTTAATTTCCAACATTACTGGGCCCCAAGGTATTATAAATCATTGATTTTTGCAAATCGGAAAGTTCTAGGCATTATGATCACCAATTATTATGAAAATTGGGCCAGTAGATATGAAAAAGACAATGGTAGAAGATGAAAATGTCAAAAAGTTAAGGTGTGACAGACCAAGAACACTGCATGACACACGATAGAAAAAATGTACTCAATGGTTTGATATTTCAGTTCTGGTGAGCGTGAATCTGCTAAGACTATCATAAGATGATAAAAGTTTGATAAAACTCATACAGCTTAGAAGGACTTGTTGATGTCAGATGTTTACACTCCTAACAAATTATGTTAAAGCTACATTTTCATGAAAAACTCAAATTTCAAGAACTATATGGGATGTCAAATATATTCCACTTCCCCCTCCCAAGATTTTGAAATGGTATCAGGTGTTTAGTTTTATGCTGCACAATAATTAACAACAATATTTGTGTAAAAAAAACAGTTGGACACATGTTAAATAATGTTATGAAGAGTAAATGAGGAAATTGTTCATGTAATTGTGAATAGTAACTATAGTTTTTTATTTACATAAAGTATTTTGTCTTCATGAAAGTACTTATTGGTGTTGTACGTACTTGCTACAGTAATACGCACAGACTTGGCACTTTTTCTGCTGTCATTTCAAAGGCTTTTTAGCATTAAGGGTGGTTATTTCTGATCTAAAAGTAGGGATGGAACTGGTTTCAGGAATCATGAGGACTTTGCTGTCTAGTCATAGGGTCAATATCTTAAATGTCATATATGTTTAAGAGCAATTTAAAAAACACTATAGATATCTTACCCACATAATACTTAGTTTGCAGTAATTAACAGGTTTAAAAAAAAATTATTGTTTAATGGCCTTTAATTTTAATATCTTTTAAACTTTCTGCAGCATATTCGTATAAAGGATTATTATTATTATTATTATTAATTATTTATTTATACCTTTTATTTATTTTGTAATTTGTATTTTATTTTATGATTTGCCTAAATTTAGCTACATCAATGAGAATACTGTATTTGAACTAAAAATGTGTATAATCAGAAAAATACTGTACAAATGTACCACACCCTTAGGCAAAGTTGTTATATAATGACACTTACCACTATCAACCATGTGGTCAATCCCGATATAAATGTGATCGGTACCATGTCTTCTAATCGGTTTGTGTTTTAGGTATCCATGTATACCAGAAAAATTCACAAAATTAATTATTACCAGCTACTGTCATAACTAGGAAGTTAAAATCAACTTGTGTCCCAGTTTCTATCGCTTGTCAAAACCAGTCGTTATCTCTTTATTTACCTGTCCTGGTAATTCAGGTGTGCGAAAAATAACGATTTTAACAACGACAAGTTTCATATATATAATAAAACAGAGAAATAAACTCTAAGTTATCTGTCTTATTAGTCCATGTTATCAGAAGTTATAGAAACGGGAAGGCCTTCCGAAAATGAGACAAAAAGTGATTGTTTGTAAAGTTTGCTACACAATATGACTTCCTGGTTGTATTCACGCACCTGTTAGTAGGTCACTGTTTTCACATTGATCTACTTGGCGATGTTCATGTACCACAATGTCAAAGTTATTGTAGAATTTATTGTCAGTTACAATAATCGATAGAGTTTTATAGTTAATGGCCAGTGCATCAAAGTCACACAGGTGCATCTCAAATAAAATGTATGAATTCACAAATAATATTGAGTCATAAAAATAGTATATAGTAGATTTTAGGTTCAAAACTTGTATTGTTATCATTTTAAACTTAAATTTCACTTTGTAAAGTAATGGTACTATAATTTATAATACCATAAGTGTCGGGAATACTTCCTTTCGTACCATCCACTCAAAATTATTCATCTGAAATGGCCTGAAAATGATGAAATTAAGTTGGGGTACACAAGGAAATCATACAAAAGTGTTGTCTTCGAGTTTTATCAGCAAATCATGAATTTTGCACGTTTACATCAATTAAGCTGGGACAGAAGGATTTAATGTAAGAATAATTCGGAAATAAGTTTTAAATTTTACGTCACAGCCAATATTAAATCACCAATACAGAGATAGTTTTCAGTTAGATAGCGAGAGAAAACAAAGAAAACTTCGCGCCGTCGTTAAAAACCTTTGGCCAGTGAGTTTACAAATTTTCTAGGGATTCGATGGAACCTAGATAGAGAAAACAACAAGCTGAGATCTGTAAATGTGCGGTTTAGACCATTTTAACCTATAGACTCGAATTGAAATTTACTAGAGTCATAACAATATTAGCTGCATTTGTAATATAGTTTAACAAGTCCGTAAATGAGTGTGATGTGTTAATGTTTGTTATAGCCTGCCGTGTAGAAGTGTGCATTCAGGGCGACTTTTTTTTGGTAAGGCTTCTGGCTTACAGTGTCAGTATATGACGCAGACAAGCATACAACTCCCCGTTATATTATTTGGGCACCAGGTGAATCAGTCTATACTGGAGACAATACGAACAACAATATATCAAATTTTAAACTGGTCTCATGTATGGCCCGATTGGGGTTCGAACACAAGAACTTCTGCTCTCAAAACGGAAGCCATTCCCCATTTAACCGTACCCATGATTTTCAAATCACATCCACAACATTTACCCACTCCATCCCTCTTAGTTAAAAATGATATTTTTTTCATTTCTTTTTATTTTTAAGTTCTTTACAAATCTAACTTCCTTGTTGTAAGCAATCAATGCAGTTACTAAATACTCTTATATATACAAATGCATGTATATATACTAATGTTATACTTAACACACATTTAAAAATAAACGAAACTTCCTTGTTTTATTTTCAGAGGGAGACTTTAACTGCACTTGACTGTGATTCATATCACGTGATTTATCGGAATAGATTCGAAAGAATGAAATCATTAAAACTTGAAATAAATAAATTAATAAAGTACAAGAGTTTTACACAATTGTCGGAATAAATAAGATAGATAAGGAAATAAAAGACAATGAAGATCTCCTTTCCTGAACCCGCTCAATTTTTATCACCATATACTTTGTAGATAATAGTTATATACAGACGTTATTTAAAATATATTAAAAATACAAAACATATAATCTTTATATGAAAAAAATAAAATTAATTTTATTGGTAAAAGATTAAAAATTATTTATAATTCTTAGATAGCATTTGTATATAAATGCAGCGAGACATTTTCCTTGACAGGGACGCAAAACACACACACACACATACACACACACACACACACACACACACACACACACACACCTGTATGGTGAACTTAAGTGCATTAAGAGCCCAGATTATAACGTGCAATTTGCAATTTCTGAAACTATACACACGCCGTTTTTAAATTCGAAAGTGACAACATATGATTCAGACATGAAAAGATTTTTAAACTATAATTTTATTATTAAAAGTAGCCCCTGACGCTTGGTAAAAATATAGTCATCTACCATTTATTTCAATGTTATGTGGACATGTCATTTCTTCATGTGGACATGTCATTAGGTTATGTAGACATGTCGTTAGGTTCTTTAGACATGTCGTTACGTTATGTCACCCTATAGCCCTATTTTTTTTATATTATGTTGACATCTCAATACGTTATATGGACATGTCATTGGGTTAAGTGGACAGGTCGTTAGATTATGTGGACATTCCGTTACGTTATTTGGGCATGTCGTTACGTTACTTTATGTGGACATGTCATTATGTTTTGAGGACATGTCGTTACATTATGTCGATATGTCATTATGTTATTTGGACATGTCATTACGTTATGTGGACATGCCATTACGTTATGTGGACATGATACGTTATGTGGAAATGTCATTATGTTATGTCGACACGCCATTACGTTATGTGGACATGATACGTTAAGTGGACATATCGTTAAGTTATGTGGACATGTCGATACGTTATGTAGACATGTCGTTATTTTATGTGGACATATTTACAATCGCAATACTTTTCCTTATATGAAACAGGTCTTCCTGACTATCTCCATAACTTCATGGAGAGAGTCGCGCACGCTCCACTGTGTGACGCAGTCTAGCCAAAGCTCACAAATTATAAATCCGCGGTTGGGTTTTTTGTTGTCTTCCATTCAGCCATCAATGCTTACAAATTCAGCATTTAATAGTTGTTCGTTTAATTTTAATATGAAAATGTGACTCTTACCATTGATTATCTTTTAAGTGAAATAAAATATTTACGATAAGCTGAGGGATTATGTTTATTTTTCCGTCACCTGGAGACGGGTACGGGCGGAGCTTACGTCAATCACGTCAAGTTACATCAGAGTGGGCGGAGTTACGGTTCTGTCAGATCCAATTGCTGTTCTATCAAATGATGTGCATCCAGCCACGGAGAGTTGGTAAACAAGTAAATTTAAGTGCCATCTAGAAAAACACTTGTGTTTTTCGTATATTTTGGAAAGATTGTAAATATAAGAAATGTAATTTTACTTTTTTTCTACCATGAGGTCATGGAGAGAACGAGAATGGCGCAAATTTAACATGAAGTGCTTCGCACTTCATTAAATTTGCGCCATTCTCGTTCTCTCCATGACCTCATAAAAAAGTAAAATTCCATTTTTTAAATGTCATTACGTTATGTGGACATGTCATAACGTTATGTGGATATTACGTTATGTTGACATGTATATCATTATGTTATGTGGGCATGATACGTTATGTGGACATGTCGTTATGTTATATGTGGACATGTTACATTATGTGGACATGTCGTTATGTTATGTAGAAATGTCGTTATATTATGTGGATATGTCATTTTGTTATGTGGACATGTCATTACGTTATGTTAGTGGACATGTCATTTCATTTATTCACAGAACATAATGTTTTTTGTTTTTTGTTTTTTTTTTTTTTTTTTTTTTTTTTTTTTTTTTTTTTTTTTCACGTCACGTTTTACATAAATAATTTACACTATAAGGCAGTATTGGCGTTCCATAACAATAGAATAAATAATTTTTGAATGTATTTCAAGATAAAAAAAATATAACGTATAAGACAACACGAGTGTGGATTAAAGTTATGTTTTTAACACCCCGGACAAGGTTCCTTTACTTAAAACCAAGCGACAGAAGATGACTATGTTAAATGAGAACAAATGAATTTTAGGAAGATAGAAATAGAAAGATTTGCGAAATAACTCTTTAATTTATATATAAAATTTATTGGATTCAGTAAAAGTGTTCTTCGACCAGTTATACGTTACTTCAAAATACTCGTAACACTTTCATAATGTCGAATTAAAAATTTAAGCGCAAGAAGTTTATTTCATGATCAGTAATCGACAATATTTCAATCTGGGACAGAAGGGATATAGCGTTGTCATCAAATTTCGTTGTCTGCTGCAACGTAATTGAAGGAAAATCCAACGTTTTAGCTTGACGCATAACCAATAATTAACCATCTAGGACATTATGTACGCACGCTTTCAATAATTTTTCCTCGCCTTTTCTTTGGCATTCAGAGGACAGAGTATTGAATGATGTCACAATTTTGTGACTGGGGAAGTGGTATGCTCCACATAGTGACTTAGTGAGCAATATGTTTAACAAAAGGACATCATCCTGATACGAGACAGACAATAGTATACACCCGCAAATCTCGGTCTTAGATTAATAAATTCTGCTTCGTTGCGAACAGCTTGAAATTGCTGAAATATACCACTTTTTTAATTTAATCATAAAAATACATACAAAAAGTGGTATATGTATTGTCATACACCACTTTTTGAATGTATTTTTATGATTAAATTCAAAAAGTGGTATATAACACAAGTTTAAACATCAACAAATTGTAAATTGTTAACTCGTGAAAACATTTTTAAGTAACGTGCAGGATAAAACCTATATATAACAATGAAGATTTAAATTTGGCTTTATATTACGGTGATGTCCTGAATAAAAAAAGACAATATTTTGTAATTAAATGAAAATTTTGAAACTGAAACTTAAGTTCAGCCTAGAAATGATACTTTCGAATGTCACGTATAAAAACCTAAGCCCCAGTTACAGTTAAAAAAGAGTCTTATATGATAAAGACAACAGTGATATATGGCTACTCAATATTTGATCTATGTAAAATCCACGTTAAAAGCATTTTATAGTTAACTCCTTGTCTAATCTCCGTAATATGGCGTGAGAAAATCGTTTCAAAATGTATATATTAAGCTTTTCCAGTATATTTTACTATTATTACCGTTGAGTTCAAACAGACAACAAAACATATTATTATCTTTGATTTAGCCGATACTCGCAAATATTTCCAAAGATATTGTTGATTCATCTTGTACATTATATACAGGTTAGAATAGTCTCGAGCGAGCGTTTATCAGGATGAATAGGTAATTCTTCCCCCGGTATTAGGTTTTTGACTTTACTGGAATGATAAAAGATCGCCACGTAAATTTGACTCGGATGATTGACGGTGTTGTTGTCCCAAAACAAAATTAAAACAAGAGCACCGCTGACCGGGGCAATATACGCCAATATATATAATGTAAGCAAGAATAATAACAAGAGGTAAATGCTATTGGAAATATCAATTATTTGTGGCAGTCAAGGTAATATATATAAGAATAATTAAACATACAGTTATAACAAGAGCTGTCAGACCAGCAAAGCGCCTGTCTCAAATGTAGTCATTAAACTTATAAAAAGTTTAACTAAAAATAGTAACCCGGTAAAAATCTTCAACAATGTATGGTGATAATAACAATTAGATTATGACATTGTTCCTCATGCATGTGTTTTTTACAAGAGGAATAAAAACACTTTTTGTGTGAGCTTTTAGATGCATTTTAACTCTCCAAGAAACTAGATACAAAGAATCATAGCCCCAGTTCTTTGAAAAATTGAAATGCCACAACAAAAAAAAAAACGTTTTATCTGTGAAACATTGTTACTTGCTGTAAATCCATATCAAAGAGAAACATTAAATGAAAAATTAAAAAGTTCTTGCGATTTCTTCACTATGTCCTTGTTTGGCACTCAAAGGGCCACAACTCATGTAAAATTTCACACAGCATCTTCATTTTATAACATGCACACCTTCACATTATCCCGATCAGGCATGTCAAATTTGAAAACAATCGGTGGAAAACTGAGGGACTAGTTTAACCAACAAGCCGGACGGTCGGACAACGCCATACATTAATACGTCCCGACTTTGACGGCCGTATAAAATTTTCAGTGTGCCCCCCCCCCCAAAAAAAAAAAAAAAGATCCTGGATCCGTCTCTTTTCACGATGTTAAACGATACATGTGTCTGCTTCTAGTGAAATGCTCACTTTTCCACAGCACCTCAAATATTACGCATGTTAGCATTGTTTTAAAAAATTGTATTATAAAACAATTACAGATAGTACTACTTTCCAAAACACTCAAATCGTCTCATTGATAGTGATCTTATTCTACTTCTATACAATACAATACAAAGTTTTATTTAAAGTCGATAAAAACATAACAAGCCAACATAAGCTCTAATGAGCTTTTGAATCGACTATACAATTGAGACATCAATATATATATATACAGTGACAAATTCACAAATTAGATTAACATAAATGTGTGTGTGTGTGTGTGTTGTGTGTGTGTGTGTGATATCGGAATATATCTGGGTAGAGATTTTGCTTGGAGAGCTAAAAGTCGCGGGATCGTATTGACTAGACGCCTTGGAATAGAAGTGTGGCGGACAGGCCCAGTTTCACAATCATTCCTTTATTAAGATTCCCCTTACCTAATTACGTCTGCCGTAGCACTAGTTTTTCAAAGTTTTAGAAGAGATATCAAAAAATTTTGTAGAATGTCACATACCATTATGATGTATGTATTTTGTCGTAATTAACTGACACCAAACTAAATGCCATCTTAGCTGGAGTATAAAATGCAGAGCTTTTTAAAATCCTTACCATGGGGAAGAATTCTGGTCACTTTGCTCATTTACAAATTCGCCATCTTGAATCGCACAAGGGACATTAAAAACACGCTACGGGACTTTTCATTCTTTTACAAAAACGGTAAACCAAGATATAAATATCGAGTGCTCAACAGGGAATCTGGTTATTTTGTAAAACACCATACAGACTGCAAACAAAAATATACTGAAGATACCATAAACAAAATGTTTGAGTTTTTGATAGACAACATATTTGTTGTGTTTGGCAATATTATCTTTCAACAAACAATCGGTATACCAATGGGCACAAACTGTGCACCTTTGCTTGCTGATTTGTTTCTTTATTCATATGAATCAGAATTTTTACAGAACCTTGTCAAATCTAGAGATAAGATTTATCTCTAAATAATCACAAATTTGGAGAATATGTGAATGTTATCTATCCAAGTAAGCTTGAAATAAAAGACACGACAGATTCTCCATGTTCTGATTCATATTTTGACTTATACCTCAATTATGAAACCCATGAAAGGTTACATCTGAAGCTATACGACAAACGTGATGACTTCAGTTTTTCTATTGTCAATTTTCCGTTTCTTTGCAGTAATATCCCTGCTTCTCCTGTATATGGTGTATATGTTTCACAGTTAATACGGTACGGTAGAGCTTGTTCCCACTATGGGGACTTTCTGCAACGAAGCAAATTACTTACAATTTAATTGTTGACACAAGGATATTGCACGCCTAGGCTAATCAGGGCCCTTAAAAAGTTTTATGGCCGTCATCACAATATTGTTGATAAGTATGTAGTCACCTAACTTACCATAGTTCTTTGTTCCTTTCATTCTCAAATTGACTTGCACGTGACGGGTGTTGCCAGCTAGACAGGAGGTGCTTACCCTTCCGGAGCACCTGGCCTCACTTCCTTGATGGAAGTTCACGTGTATAACATATTTTGCCAGTTTGCAAAGTTTTTACTTTGTTATTTGGATTGTGATATGGACAAGGACGGGTATGTTTGTTTTATTAGAAATATTAATACACCAGTTCGAAGACTCAAAACAGTGAAGTATGGAGGCGCTCAAGAGCCTTTGATAATATCGTGCGTGTCATAAATTAGGGTTATGGTGTACCAATTAAAGCTATGCCAGAGCAAACACATCCTAAAAATAATAAATCTTCAAGAGATAGTCTTTTGTAACCCAAGAGATTGATAAACTTTTAGATTTAGGCTGTATTTCAGAAGTGACTGAAAAGCTGTCGGTTATTAATCCATTGGCTGCTGCATATAGCAGAGCTGGTAAAGCAAGGTTGGTATTGAACTGCTTGCATATAAATTTAAATTTGCATAAACTTAAATTAAAATTTGAGGATGTTTCATTAGCTAAAGATATGTTTTACAAAGGTTATAAATATTTAAAATTTGACATCAAATCTGCATACCACCATGTTGAAATATTACCTTTAAATCGTAAATATTTGGGTTTGAGTTGGTTATATCACGGAATTGAAAAATATATTTTGTCTTTAATGTCTTATCTTTCGGTATCTCCGTGGCTGGGTATAAATTTACAAAGGTTCTTAGAGAGGTTGTTAAATACTGAAGATCGCTTGGCCATAGAGTTTTCATGTATTTAGATGATGGTTTTGCTGGAGTTGAGTTGAGTAATGGTGTTTAACGTCCCAGTCAAAAATATTTACTTATATCGAGACGTCGCCAGCTATAGGCGAGAGTGCAGAAACTTTGCATGTGCGTTGCGCTCATTGCATTACACAGCAGGGTTTTTTATCGTGCCCCGCCTTCATGACACGGGACCTCGTTTATTTTAAGTTCCCGTGCGAAAGAACCATGACTTTCATTTCGTAATGCCGAGTGCTTAGCGAAAGAACATTCACTACCCATTTTTAAGTCTTGGGTCAGACCCGGTCGGGGTTCGAGCCCACGACCTCCCACTTACGGAGGGACACTCTACCAACTGAGCTTCCGCACTGATTGGTTTTGCTGGAGCTTCCTCTTATGAAGAAGCTCGTTTTTTAAGTAGCTTCATTCAAAATAGTTTACTAGAGTTTGGTTTTCTTAACTTGGCTAGGTTATATTTCGGATATGAAGGTAGGTAACATAGCTGTCACTTCCGATAGAATGGAACGTTTATTGAGTATAAAAGATTATACTTTGCCTTCAGTCAGTAACGGTATAATGCTGTTTATGACTAAACACATCGTCTGTATTGTGGGAAAGGGGTGTTTGGTGAAAGTGTTCAGGGTTTGAAATGTTAGCAATAAGAGTAAGAGTCTACTTCCTAAAATTTTGTATTTTTTTGTATTTTATCGGAATAAGTATACTGGAGTTATCTTTTTTTTTACGAACAGAGAGGAATCTCTGTGATGTATTGTCACATACGTCGCAAGCATTTGGCAAGGAAATCGTAGATATCTTTAAAATGGGATAGGGATACAGGGTGACAGAGATGTTCATAGATGGGGGCAAGTAAACCCAAAACAGGGAAATGTTAAACGAAACATTTTTCCTTATGTCAGTGAAGAAATTCAATTGTTTTTAAATCGGACGGGCTATGTCACCGCTATGTCATATCCTTGGGCAATATATGTGGAATATAGTACGGTAGTTTGCGGGTGCTAAGTACGTGCTGAGGGTAACCGCACAATGATGAATGTATGTGGTATTGAAAATAAAATTTATACATGGATTCTGTGGAGAAACTTTTGGTGGAAAGGATACAATGCGGCGCAGCGAAAGAATACATGAACAGTTTATGTAAACAAAGACCTATTTTCGCAACATTTTCGCGGATATCCCATAATTTAAACGGTCTCTTTTCATTGGATGAATTATATGACGTGTCATTTCTTGGTAGCATGCGTTTTGGCGAGAAGAGTGAACCACAGTAAATAAAGCAATATTTTTTTAACATAACCCGAAGTTTGAGCGTGTAAGTAAAAGTATAGGTTGCGGAAAGTGCTGTAAAGAAATCATGTCTTACACGCACGATAGCAAATGTCATGTTTATAGGAATGTATTTGTTTTCATTCGTTTCCCTTCCCATCCCCTCCTCGAAGCCCCAACAAAATTTGACCTATATCTGATGTAGACATGTTTACATTTTAATTTTGTCGACGTAGCGTAAAAATGATATACTCGATTTTGAGAGCAGCATTGTGAAATCGACCGGAAAAAGCTATTGCTGAGAGATTTCACGAGTTCCTGTCGATTGTGCAAGATGTACTCTAGAAGTTTACATGGAAGGCTTTAGGGTAAATCCTCGGTAGGTGGCGTGTATTTTGTATATCGTCGTCGGTCCTAAATTCGCGATGGTCCTTGATTCGCGGCATAAACAGTTTTTTGCAACCATCATTTGTAGTTGTTTTGTCGCGCTACGGGACATTTCGGCCTATAACAATATCGGCCTATGACAATATCGGCCCATAATAAAATATATTCAAAATATTTAATACACCTAAATTTGGACAACTTTGTCATGACTTATGTCTTGGTTTTAATTTTATTTTTAAAAGAAATTATTATTTTTTATTTCATATTAGATCAACCTATAAATGATGCACACACTCCGTTCACAAATGTTTTAGTCAGAGTTACTCATGACTGTAAGACTCGTCGATTCTGATCGATCTAAACTAGTTCGTGCAGATAGCGTAGAAGAAAGACAGTTTGAATGTAACTTGTATGAATCTACAATTATGTAAAAACACTAAAGTATCAGGATTTTTAAAGACAAATTATATTTACAAGAAAAGGATCTTTCTTTTCAATTCATTCTTATGGTTATTTTTCTTTACACACTACATGTAATTAAAGCATCATAATAATACAAATATTAAATTAAGATTATAATTAAGATTATCTATTTTTAAAAAATTTTTAAGATTAAAACAAAGTATAGGTACACCTTCCTGTCTTTAAATTATTCCTTTTAAAAAAATGAGACATATATATAATCCATTATTTGAGTTTTAATAGATTTGTGGTAGACTTGATTAGAAATGATAATTTGAATTAATTCTTGTATTGCTTTGAATAAACCTACTGAAATTTACATGTTTCAAAGCATAATAATACTAACACATGTTTATGCACAACAATGCAAATAAACGAAATGAGTAGCAATCTTTGATAAAGGCATTTATTTCATGGGCCGATTTTGTTAAAGGCCGATTTGGCTATAGGCCGATATTGTCATGGTCCGTTTTTTTATGGGCCGAAATGTCCCGGAACCGTTTTGTCGTTATTGAGAAATATAACGATTGATGACACCATAAAAACATCTTTCTGTTTGTGTAATTAATTAAAAATGTTACGTATGAACGTTTTTGTCTTTTCTTGGAGAAATGCTTGGAATGTGAAAGGACCTTGCTTCAGCACAGACTCTTCTGAATGTGGTAATTTGCCAACACTAATACAAAAAATATAATGGACACTTTTCCAGTCATGAATTCTTACTCCCCTTCCGTATGGTGTTTTACAACCTTGCTCGCATAGGAATGGAATGGGATAAGGCAGATTGTAATACTACCTACACTCCCTTTCAAAGCCTCTTGCGTTTCCATGCTCTTTGTTCGTACGGCACCTCCGGTGCTTTGATCTAAAATTTGTTTTTTAACGACCAAAAGGAGTTTTATTACCTTTGCTGATGTTTTTTTTGGCTTTTTTATTGCTTAATGTGACTAGTAGTGTTTTCTTTCTTTTGTAATATCAGTAAAAATTACATGTGATATATGATTATTGAATAAATATTGCTCGGATTCGTCAGTATTATTTCAATCCTGCTACTTTTTTACATTGCTGTTAGCGTGTATCGATAGATAAATATCATATTTAGATTCTGTAAAATAAATTATGACCAAGATTTGATTTTTATTGGAATAATCAATTTAAAAATAAACCTTCTCTGAAAAAAAACCTTGAGCACGGCGGGTCTGCCAAAACAACGTTTTGATCCATAATGAAAAACCTACTGTTTTTTATTTAAAATATTAATAAAATAAATGTTTAAATAAATGTATGAAAGATATGTTTTTCAAGTTTTATTTAAGTGAAAAAATACAAATAATATGATGTTTGAGTGCCTGTGACACTTTTTGACAGAGCCAAATGTTTTGAGTAAACAAATATCCACATGTAATTTTGAATCTTAAAAGCTTAAGCGCAGTTTTATATAGCAACTTAAAACCGTTAGAAATGCATGCCCCAAGTACATGTAGACAGAATATGTTCCCATGACAACTCCATGTGTTCTATGGTAAAAAAAATCGATTCTGCTCTTGTACACGATTTAAAAGCGCTATGCAAAATGTAACTTGATCATTACGGAATGCCAAAATATTGTTTGTGGCCGTCATCACAATGTAGTGATAACTGGAAAACTGCTCTTTTGCAATTACAGGATATTTTTATACACACCCTGTTTATACTGTTAACAATAACTTTTGAGCCTGTACAGATTTGATCAAGGGGAAACAACTAAGCTGAAATTAAATTGTATGTGCATCGGGAAGTTCATAAATCAAGGTATGTATAGATTACAACAACAGACAATTTAATATTTACTTCCCTGATTTATTTCAATGTGGTTAGCCTATTTTTTTATTCACATATTCATATATTTTGTTTCCGGACAACGTGCTTTTCTTCATCCAAATAATGGCCAAATATTAAATACCAATAAAGAATATATAATTTTTAAGTTATTATTATAAATATCAAGAATCGCCAGAATAGTTGCATGTTGAGTGAGGTCTCATGGGAGCCTTCTTGTACCCTTGATATCAAGATGTATATAGAAACTCAAACAATAATGTTCTTTGTTATGTTATATTGTTTGACACTTTGACGAAGACATCTTTTCAAAGCGTAATACAATCAATTACCTTAAAGTCCTTATATTTTTCTTTGGATCATTTCAAATTTTTTACAGGAATTAAAATACATTCTTCATTAAAACAGCATAGAATTATCAAGGAAATACAGAACAAAAATAAACTGATAAATATTTAACATAATTTTTAAATAAAACAAATTCAAAACATACGTCATACACTTGCTTGTCTTCATATTTGATAATATTTAAATAATAATAAAAAATGTTTTCTGTATTTGATAACATTATTCAAAAATGTCATTTCTAGTTATAATATTCAAAGTAAAATATACTTTATATTAAGCTTTTGTACCTTTTATATAAATGTTAACATACATAAATTTATAAAATCATGTATAGCAATAATGTTTGATTCATCAAAATATATGTAGCTTTAAAACAATAAGAAGTGCAATTAATACAATAACTAATTTCAATAATCATATAAATATGCAATGTACTGGAATATATACATAATGTTAAAATGACAACAGAATTTCTATCGTAACAAAACAAATATAGTAATGCAGACATATAAAAATTATTAATGATTGGTTTTTCAATTGAAAGGTCCATTAAATACTTATTATCAAACGTCATATTTACCTATTTGCAATAACTGTTATACAAAGGATTGTTTATGTTATACGAAATCAAATCAAAATTGCTATTAAAATATTTATAGTATAAGGGACGAAAGATACGTTTTCATCAAAACTGTTTTTATAAAGCTGTGCTTAAATGTCTAACTGATATTCAGGTCAAAGTCTCTTACATTGTTGGAGTTGTACAGACTTTTTTCTTTAATGTAACATCAAGTTCTCAGTTCTGAAAATATAACAAATACATATGAAGACAATATAAATGGTTTAATTTTAAACAATAAATCATTATTGTATCACAGAGATCACTATTTTAAAGAAATTAAATGACTTGTGAAAGATTTAAAATGTTTCACCTAAGGTTTTCCAGCTCTCAAAAAGTTTTGCACCTACAAAATTTGGTCAGATTTAAGATAAAATAAACCAAATTACAGAGAAAAACAATTGGTTTAAAAGATACTAACCGACCGATTTGTTTACACAAGAAGCCAACACAGTTTGGAAATTGGCGTTAAAGGACGCCATGTACCACAAATCGACCATTTAGACTTTTTCTTCATTCGCTTATTCCGTAACAATTGTTTTTTGACTGATTAAAATTGCAATATTCTAAACTTAACTAAATGAACTTAAACAAATCCTTCTGTATTATATCACAGTTAGTGAAGGTAATCAATGTTTTGAATAATACTGTACCAAAAAGCGCTTAAATCAAACTGAACATATAAAATGTCATTGTTTTTCCTGTTTCTTTTATCAAAAACATTTTTTATCAACTTCTTTTGCTTCATTGTTATTTGATAAGTGAAATATTAAAAACATAAAAAAAATGATATTCATACCGTTCCGTGAACATGAATGTATTCGTATGTATCTCCGGTGGCTTGGCTAAGAGAGGTTCGTTGTCTCGTCTTGTTGTCACTTATTGAATGGAGAAAGCAGTCGTGTATGAATATATATTGCATCTGTAAAATATTATGATACTATGAAATACATGTAGTACTACTAAAATGCAAGCTATTACATGAAATCGTGTTCTTAATTTTTCATAAAAAAAGCTCACGATGATAAAATTTCTTTCAGCATTGAAAACTTCTTTTTACACACAACAAACTACAAGGAAACAATTTTAAAAAATTTAATCTTTGATCGAAACCTGGATACCAAAAAGTAGAGAACATCGTGCTAAAAACCAAGAACGCTTTAATGACGAAAATTAAAAAAACTGTTTTTTTTATATATCATATTTCAATCTTACAATTCTACATCTTAAATAGACAAAACAATCTTATTGTCATATATTTTCTTAACAATTAAAGTAAGTAAGATTTATTTTTTTTTAAAAAATGAAACTAAAAAAGAAAACAAATCGCAACTCGTTTTCTATTAGATTCATTCTGCTTTCTCTCATTGTCAGAACTAGATCAAATATATCTACAGTGTTGTCATGGATACAGTCCATCAGCTGATATAAAGCAATATATATACCAGATCTTCCTGTTCCGAGGCTTGCGGAAATAAAAAAAACAATCCTTTGAATTGTTAACAATAAAAATGTATAAACTAAACATTGTAATAAAAATTTACTCTAGAGTATATTAGATTACTTGAAAAACAATGTCTAAAAGAATATTTACCTTTCAAAGCTATTTCCAAGTGTTTCATTCACATCGCTTTATGATTTACCATTTATAATTTAATGATGAAAAATTCCAAAAATCCTTTTTTTTTCATTTTTTCATTGAAAAATAAAATCAATCCATGGCTTTTTAATTTCGAAAGTGTTTTACATACCTACAGTGAACCACAATAGGACCCAATTGATCCGTTGAGCTAATGTTGGATTTTACAGCGTCTATCAATTGAAAAAGTTCTGTTTGCATGGTACGGTCGTATAAGTCATTGATACCCAAACTTCTAAAATGTTTGATCATTCTGGATTTCTTCCCCTTTAAAAATATAATTTTGTTTTAGAGATATCACAACTTCATATTAATTAGTCCATTTATATTCATCAATAATTTTCAGGCATTATTAAATATTTTTGTAATGGAAAATATCATTTTATCATGAAAGGGTCGTAAAATTTGCAGCCAAAACACTGTTGATATTAGGAATCTTATTTTTGCTCTCTCTCTCTCTCTCTCTCTCTCTCTCTCTCTCTCTCTCTCTCTCGTGCATTTACATAAATTCGACTATCGCCAGACCTTGCTTTATTTCTTTATCGATAAAAGGTTTAATTGTTTACTATCAATTTGCCATCTCTAAGATTTTAAGACTGTTGGGTTAATATTATTTATGGTATAAAATATTTCATAAAAATACCTGCTTAATTTTGGTGTGCCATTTGTGCACACTTCAAAAATACATTACTTATCAGTGAAAATAAATCTAAATCTGAATCTAAAGTTCTAAAATTATATGAATCCAAATCCAGCTAAGGATTACTTTCATGTGGAATCAAACCTTAGTTTTGAATATGTTAAGTATCTAGTGAATTGGACTAATCCCCATTATTGTTGAAAGTCAAACTATAGCACTTTATTAAAATCCAGAAGTCACTTGAAACTTCTTGTATATAAGTCTACCTTTTTAAGTTTAATGCTTGAAAGTTCAGTCATTTGTATACACCATTTGGTAAGCGTTTCAACGTTTACTGCACCGTATTGTTTTGATGATTGAGGTTCCGACGGGAAATATTTTTCATAACTGTTCTAAAAGGAACATAACATCTTTGATATTCAAAACAGTAAATTAGCAATTGCAAAATATTTCATTTACTTAACAAAGCATGAATAAGACAAATACCGGTAAAACAAGACAATAAATATCTAACAAAATATCTTTTTTATTTTAATGTGTCATATGTCGATTTTTCGGAAATTCATTCCTCATCAGTGACAGAGGGAGTGGAAAAAGTTAGTAGATAAAACAGTTAAGCCAATCATTTAAAAATTATTCAATCCAAAGTTTCAAAATAATGTAAGATAAAACCCCAGTAAGGAATACTTTGCAAGAGGGAACAAACATTAATTTTTAAATAATTTTAAAAAATCAAGACGGCCGACAATTTTACTACAAGGTACATTTTCTGTAAGCACAATAAATATAAAAATTGTTTTACCTTAAAGCCGTCGTTCTGTGGTGTCAACATGATTATAGCCGAAACATTTTGTTCCCATATCATTGTCCAAAAATCCTCTATTGTGTTTCTTAATGGGTGTTGTGTAACAATGAAATCTTGTCCCGATTTGTTTTTAAAGTTCTATCGATATTAGAAAAAAAACAACATTAAGTAAGATTTAACTCGTACACAAATATATACAAAAACAATGCTAGTTCAGATAGAATGAATAAAGAAAACTATAATACTTCCAAATAGATTGATCTTATTTATTTTAATTATTTATTTGTTTGTGTGTTTGTTTATTTTTTTACAAAAAAGTAACCAATCAATTTATTTAGTGACGTAAAAAGGAAGGTAAAGATGCAACAAAGTTGCTGTAGTCTAACAGTTACATTCGGAAACACAATTAAGATTGGGACGTCTCACTTGAGGGCTGCCAATCCGGCGGACTTTTGACCGAAGCTGGTCAAATTTCTAAAGTAAGAAACCTTTGTTTTCTCTTGTAAATTGTAAAGCTATAGCAGCGAGTAATTAATAACACTGCCCTTAGAAGCAAATATGCAAATATTTACAAACCAAAAACTCTCCCAGATATAATGTAACTTTTTTTCATTTAAGGCATAAAAATTGATGGCATGGATCTGTATCGTTCTTGATTATATAGCAATTTATTTTTCACATAGAAATAAAACGATTAATTCCGAGGTGTTAGCGTGCAATATATATCGAAAATCCATTTTTCTTATTGCACACTTTGTCACGTGACACTGTCGTGATATTTTATTCTTGTGTTCCTATATTTATAAAAAATAATAACTGGCGCAATATACATGTATGTGTATTTTGAAACAAATATGGTATTTCTATATGAAATAATAGTGGGAAAAAAATCAAATATATTATGTTTCCGTATAATGAAAGGGTTGTGACATAGCGGTTCAATATCCCTAAAATACTACCACTAGTTTATATAAAATGATATTGTACAGTAAAATTAAAAAAAAAACAATTAAATAAAGATACCTGCCTGTATATAACTTGCATTAATGTAATTGTCCCTTTCCTCTGTAAACTTCACACGAGATCTGTCAACTAAAAACAATAAAACTAGGTTAACTAATTATTTAAACAAATAAAATATTGGAAAAAAATTGTATAACAAGTAAAATTGATTTGTACTTTCTTTTGTAGTATCTAAACATACAAAGAGAAATGATTCAGATAAAAAGAAGTACTACTCAACATGACTCAAAACTTTAATTACTCACAAGGTAATACGTTTTCATCCCTGTTCTTTCCTCTGTTGCTTTGCAGATTTGCTGCTTGGCAATGATCTTTAGGACTTAGCATTTCTAGATCCTGAAACAATTGATAAATGTGTTAGTGAAATTATCTAAAAGATTTTGTATCAAGCGTAATGATTGTATTTTCTATAAAATGATATCAAGAGTAAAAGGAAACCTACCTCTGGTTTCAAATATTTCCTGCCAAAAGATGGACAAAATGTACTTTTATATCATATCATTTTTAAAACAGAAAATGATAATCACCAATAACAAAAATTAGTTTCAAACTTGCCATTTGTGACAAACGCAATTAGTTACAAAAATAAAATATATTGAACTACGCTAGATTTGATCATACAAAAGCATAGTATAGTAAAATAAAAAACCATATCATATCCATATACTTATATACTGAAATATTAGCAGAAATTAAGGAATCTTCAGCTTATAAAGTGCGTTTTACTTTCATACACAAAAACATTTAATTCACAATTGAAAAAATCACGCTTTTATCATTTTAGATAAAACTTTAGAACATTTATTAATGGTATAAAAAGATATCGTGAATGTATTTAACAGTCTGCTTTTTTGAATCAATAATTTAACAAAAAAAGCAATCCCAACTGTTTGATAATTAAAGATTCAAAAGCATTACCTGAAATTCTTTAGCAAATTTTAGATCGCTGTCTTTATGCATTTCTATCACTTTTTGGTTAAAATCTGATAAGTTCAATGGTCTATAAAATATCAAGAAGATAATTAAATACTAAACAGTTTATCAAAACGCACCTAAAAGTACCTTAACATGACCGAATTTCAGAGATGATATTTCTGCATTAAATATTAAAACACATTACTTATATTCAGTTAAATAAGTTACAGGTTTTGAAACATGTAATATACTTCTTTTATGTTATAAAAAGTATATCGACATGTTAAGCTTTAAAAACTATATTCTTTGAGTTTGCGTTTATGTTTAATTGCCGAAGAAAGCTAACTCATATTAGCTGTTAAATATGAAAATTAAAAAATATTAAACCCACTGAGAGGAATTAAAAAATATTGAGTACATAAAATAGAGAATAAAAATAAAAATTTGGATAATAGATGAAATCGGTCATTATTAAATCTTGTCAAGTTCAAATATGAACCTTGAAAATATTTTAACGGTCTACATATAGAGAATTTTTGTGTTTAATGAGCTGCTTTATCACAAAAAACTACGAGACATGACAGAAAACAAACTTTTTTCTTACCTGTATCTATTTATTTTATTCTGTTCACATAGGGACGTATAAGTTTTATCTTCACCATTTACTCTCCTGATAAGAAAAACATTTATAAACGTAATGAAATGAATTCCAGTGGTTGTTGCATTCTTAGTTTTCATGGTTTTAAAAAAAGAGCAAGAGCATGTTTTTCAGTACGTGGTAACTCACTGCAAAAACAAATAGCATAAATTTTAACTTTTATACGGAGTTTATTAAAAAATTTTATATTTTATAATGATAAACATCTTCCTTCATATAACTGAATCTTGATCTTAAAAAGTTGATGTTTTTTGCTGGCTAGATATCAGAAGATGAATAAGAGAGTTAAACAATTTTGTTTCTGGAATCTGTTAATACGATAATGTTGTGTTGGTTTCAGCGATTATTGTGCCAGTACAATATACATTATTTACTATTTTAATACAAATTCTTATACACATCTCTGACATATTGCTCTAAACTTAAAACATTTATGCAATTAAAAATCTATTTTGTTATTTAATATTTAACCCAATGTGTGAAATACAATTGTTCACATGACGCTATTTGTCAAGGCTAAAACTAGCGCCTTTTATTATTTTCAACAAATTCTTTTGTTTTAGTTGCTTATTTACTTTTACTTAAACACTTTAAAAGCTGAAAAGTTGTAAACATTTAACACCATGATTTTAAGAAATAAATATTAATAATATAAGAATCAATTACTTTTCAACATCTTTTAACAAAATAACATTTTAGGTCACTTAGAAAGATTCCAATATCTGCTTTAAAAATAACAGATACAAAAAAGTTTTAAGAATTATATTGAATGAATAGAGGCAGCAATTGATTCTAATGCATAGTACAAAACACAAATCCGAAATGTGCACATCTGGCACATCAAAATTTAATTGGAATTTGTATTATATATTTACTACCCCTGAGTGGGTACCGTTGCTGGTGGAGTAAAACTCACCGAGGGTATCCATAACTCAGTAGGCAGTACTTTGTGCTGTCAGAAAATGTACCATTTAGCAAAATTTTCAGTCGTCTAAAATTTGAAATTAATTTAAAACAAAGGTTTGTTCCCTCGTGCAAAGCATTCCTTAGCTGGATTTGGATTTATATAAATTTGAAACTTAAGATTCATTATTTTCAACTGTTTGGCTTATATTTTTATGTATCAAACTTTTCGGTCTAAGTGTCACTGATGAGGAATGAATTTCCGAAATGTGCACATCTGGCGCATCAAAATTAAACTGGTATTTGTATAATATATTTACTACCCCTGAGCGGGTACCGCTGCTGGTAGAGTAAAACTCCCCGAGGGTATCCATAACTCAGTAGGCAGTACTTTGTGCTGTCAGAAAATGTACCATTTAGCAAAATTTTCAGTCGTCTAAAATTTGAAATTTATTTAAAACTAAGGTCTGTTCCCTCATGCACAGCATTCCTTAGCTGGATTTGGATTTATATAAATTTGAAACTTTAGATTCAATATTTTCAACTGTTTGGCTTATATTTTTTATGTATCAAACTTTTCGGTCTAAGTGTCACTGATTAGGAATGATTTCCGAAATGTGCACATCTGGCACATCAAAATTTAACTGGTATTTGTATTAAATATTTGAATACAAACCCTTGATTCATATACGGACTCATTTGCAAATCATCGTAGGTAGCATCTTTTCCAGTTTTTGAACTTAAATTAAAAAAAGAACATTTTAATTATTTGCAAAATCAACATTTACATGTAGTCATTAATATTTCAATCTCGTAGCTGTTAACAAATAACGAATTTTGAAACTCAACATTTAAGAAACACTTCATAAACATCAAATTTTGTATTAATGAACACAGAAAAGTTCCTAACGGACTGTATTAGATTTAAACGTACAATGTTTAGGTGTTAATTTTAACAAAGACAGTTATTGGTGCTTGATTTAAACATTAACTAAATTTTCTACATATTTATTAGATTTTTCAATTATTTTTGAGGCTTATAATTTTTTTATCCAAAATGATATTCTCCCAAATAAATTTTTCTACTATGTTGTTTTTGAATTTTAAAGCATTAATTTTTTTCAAGGATCTTTGCAATCCTGAGAATGTGTTTCTTTGCAATTAGGCTTTTATGATTTCCATCAGGTGCGTTTCATGGACTAGTAATTAGATCAAATAACGAAATATATCTGAATTTAAACAATGCCATTTGCATTTTAACTAATATGCATTTATCTCATAAACATACTGTATTACTCAGTTTAGCACATATTTAAAAGTAAAACAAATTTCATTCAGGATTTTCTATTTCAGGCATAATTGAATAAAAATAATACTTGTTTTTTCTTCTCTTGATTATAATTATAACAATGACAACAGGTATTATTACAGCTACAGCAACTACTGGTCCTACTACAGCTCCAATCAATCCTAATGTATTTTCTAACAATCAAAAAGTAAAAAATTATTTGGGTTTGATAGTTTGACAATACATACGACTACATAAAATGTTAAAACAACGATTGATAATTATGAAATCAAAACAATGTTTGGTTAAAGATTTAGAAAAATCATATAATTTTCTTAAATACAAGAACATTTTACATTATGTTTTCTCATTTTTATTAAAAAACAGAATAAAATTACCTTGAATATTTGTTTCTGGTACATATTTTCCAATATTTAAACACAATCTTAAGCTTGAGATACTCAAACTTTTGATAACAAACATTAACAAACAAGTTTACTTACGGAAATTTATAAGCAAAAAAATTTTTTAATCACCGTTAGATAAACCTTATAAAAGTTATAAAATAGGGGGTATATATAAACACATTATAGCCATACAAACCGTATATTCATGAATGTACATACACTACAAAATCACGTCAAAGACAATAAATAAAAGTGTACAATATATTGTGATAACAAGCGATGCTTAATTGCTTGGATTCTAATAAAACTCAGTTTAAATTTTGTTAAACATTTATTTAACACAAAGCATCCGCCTATAAGCTGAATTAATACGTACAACAATAGCATACACACCTTTTCCTTTTGTGGTGATAGTAATAGACTGAGATTCTGAGCACCCTCCTTTTGTACAAACAAATGTATATACCCTGAAATTTTAACTCTATTATTGGCAGTAATGTTTTGATAAATATTTTCCAAATACGATAAACCTTATTTTTAAGGCATTAAAATAGTGTTAAAAATTAAGCTCGTGTAGAAATAAAATAGTTTTATTAACACATTTTATGAATAGATTTTTGAAAAAATCAGAAAGGTAGAATAGATTAATTCTAATTGACGTTTTTAACGTTTCTGATCTTTGGCGACTTGTTTTACGTCTATTAGATAGGAAAAACTATTCAAGTCATTTATACATTATTTATTATAAACTGAGTATCTGTAGAACAAATTTGATTTAGTGGATGCTATGCAAGTAAACGTATACTTTATAATATAATATAATATAATATAATATAATATAATATAATATAATATAATATAATATAATATAATAATATAATATAATATAATATAATATAATATAATATAATATTATATTATATTATATTATATTATATTATATTATATTATATTATATTATATTATATTATTATAACAAGTGATAAAATGCAGCAAAAATTATTGTGATCACAGATACGCGTGTGACAAGTCTTGGTGACGTCTTAATTGCTCCATGATACGCCTTTAAACAATGCGAATTAAACAGTAATACAATGATTACAGAAAAATTAAACTAGCATGTGATTTTGAACACCACTCTGTAATCAATGCGAAAACAACATTGTTTAAGAACGTATGGTAAACTTACACAGTGCACGGGAATAAAAACTGTAACGCTTTGTTTGTTGTATCACATGTTTATCAACTGTGAAACTGACCTGTAGATGACCAAAGATTTTAAGGTCATTACTGGATAGTAAGATGTCCCAGGATTAAGAGGTCTATTACATTAATTATTTTCTGGTTTCTGTCCAATTATAAAAACTTACTTGTAAGATGTCTTTAGACTACGAGGTCTATTACAATAACTATTCTCATGTTTCTATTAAAACTTACTTGTAAAAAGTTCCGTGATAACGATGTCCATTACAGTAACCATAATTAGGTTTCTGTTGAACTATAGTTCAAGTGGCGCAGAGGTTAGCGCTTCCGCCTATCACCAATGCGACCGGGGTTCGATTCCCAGCGTCGTATGTGATAAGGTATGAGGTCACCTGCTTGAGCACGTGGGTTTTTCTCCGGGTAATCCGGTTTTCCTCCCACAATAAGACCTCACGCGCGCTACAATTCGGGCCAACGAGCTGGATTAATATAAGTTGCACAACTTGTTTCTAAATCGTTGTAAAAGAAATAAAGTTTAAATTTTTTTTTTAAACTATAGTTGTAAGATATACAGGCATTAAGTGGTCCATCACAGAAACTATTAGCTGATGTCTGGTGAACTGTAAAAATTTACTTTAAAGATGTCCCGAGATTCAGAGATTATTACAGTGCCTATTTATTGGTTTGTCTTAAACCGAAAAATATTAGTTGTAAGATGTCTCGGGATTTGTTGTACATTATAGAAACTATTCCCAGATTTCTGTTGAACTGTAAAAACTTACTTGTAAGATGTCCCAGGAATTAGAGGTCCATTACAGTAATTATTGTCAGGTTTCTGATCACACGTTGTGTCTTCACCAATAGTGTAACTGATATATTCATGGGCACTTCTTTTCTGTAATGTCACTTTAGAAAATAAGTAAATTGTTTTTGTATTGTTCGAAGCTAAGTAGAGTAGTAGTATAACGGTGAGATGATTCTTTTATATACTTCTTCTTCTTCTTCTTTTGTTTGGACGACTGTTTATGTCTTCCATTTTATCTTCAGCTAAATGTGAGATGTTCCAATGGCTGATTGGACCTGTGAACTTCATTTCTATCAATTTTGACTTACTTTTCTGATTGAATTTTGATGTTTTAAACTGTTATTTGATTATTCAAAAATAAACTTTTTTTCTTATATAATATGATGCCTTAAAGACAGGCGATTTGAATAATGTTTCAGGCCCAGGTACGTTTTTTATTTAAAAAGTTGTAAAAAAAAAAACTAAATAGCCGCTAAATGAAGCCAAAAATTTCAAGTTACTTAGGGTTGCTGTTGTATATCTCAAAAAAGTTTTCCAAAGGTGTAATTCGAACTTTAAAACACCATCACAGAGGTTTCATTTTTTTAAAATGATATCAAAATAGATTAAAGAGAATGTTACAAGATACGTATGATCCGTTGAAACTTTCGGATTTAGCAGTTATCTTTTATATAACTTTGGCAATAAAAACTTCATTATCATAAATATACAAGTAACGGGTGATTTGTTATGTACAAACATGTATTTAAAGATGATATTTAAAATTATGATATAAAATCAAAAAGGAAAATTTGATAAATATACAAGTTTATTTTACCGTGCTTATGAAAACAAACTTACAGGAAATTATAGAATTTAAACATTTGTACATCACTTAAAAACTAAACTTTATATTGTTTACTGTCATTATAAACGAAAAACTGATTCATGAAAGCTAGGTCCTAATTTACTAAGTAAACAATGTCAATCTCGCAATTGACAATATATATAGTTTAAACATACTAATAATGCTTATATTGTCTAATATAAATCAAAAGTGTTCTATACCTTTCTTTGAGTTCTGCAGCCATGAACTATTGGTTGGTTTGTAACACTGTTCAAATCTATCATTTTTAGCTTTCTTCCATGTAGTAAATTTGTCGTAGTCAGTGTACTGTCTTTGTGTTGGAACTAGAATATAAAAAATAAAACATTAACAAGCTTAATTAAAATAGGTGTGTCATTAATAAATGTAATATCCTCTATAACAGGAAGGAATTAAAATGATTTTAGTTGTTTTACAACCCAGTCTGATTTTTTATTTATATCTACTGATCGAAAGTGAAATGCCTAGACAAAACCACTTACTTCGTCAATTGTCTTGATAAGTATCTCGCAATATTTGCCTGAGTGTGATGATAACATAGGTTGCGAGACGCTCTGCAATTTATAAATGATAATTTTAGACCATTGGGACATTGAGTCCCTTTCCAAATGATTTGAAAGTGTGAATAAATACCGTTAAATGTTCAATCCAGAGACAGTCTTGGTGTGGAAAGGTTCTGACATGTAGATATTGATTATGGATGACAAACAGAACTTTAACCTTACTGCAAATTGTGCAATGGTATTTTAATATTTTAAAGGTTTTTCAGTATCATTTTGTACAAAAAGCTTAAGTCTTGGAGGAGTTTTTTACGATGAAGTAACAAGTATTACAACAAATACAATGCACAAGTTAGTAAAGAGACGATGATAACTTTCATATTCATCCCTACTTTGTGTTTTTTCAGGACACAGAATAATCCCATTGTTAATAATTTTGCCATTTTCATCTGCTGTAAACTGATTCTGGTACAGAAGAATGGTAGCTGTTGTTTCTTCTGCTGAATTCTTTATGTTATTTTGTATTACCTTTATGTCAGGTGATGAATCCAATTTAGGTGGTGCTATAGAAATATAAAACCAGAAAAATAAAATTCAGTACTCCTGACTCACGATTCAAAAGAAATGAGTTTAAACCTAAGCCAGACCATTTGGTATGGCCTTGCGATATATAATTTCAAAATCTTTCATCTACACAACTAACGGTTAAATGGGTAACAGCATAAATGATATTGCAAAGGTTGGGGATTAAGAATATGAAGGATTTGAAACATATACATGAATACAACAGAAAATAATGAACTCTTATCGATTTCAATTTAATTTAAACCAAACTAACACCAGTTTAATTCTATATAGTGGTCAATAGGGTTGAGCAAGACATTAACTTTATCAATATCAAATAAAACGCTCACTTGAAGATATGTCCAAAATTGTTTAAGTGCAATAGACAATATATTAGGTACAGAAACTTTCAAAATTAAGAACGGCCACTATACTTAATCAGAAATATCTAGTCACATTTCATCTATAGGTACTTAATATGCATGTATTAACTGTAGTACAATGACTAATTTCCAAATAATTGAGGTTTTCAGTATACTTATGCAGAAAGTCCTTAAGATTTGACCATATGACCTTAAATCATATATCAAAATCATGTCAATACCTACTATATCCTTAAATACATGCTAAGACAAAGTTAATTGTCAAAAGGATAATTTCAGATCTCTTATGCAGCTATGACATTGACCCATGTATCAAAATCATCACTATATCAATGACTTTGGTTCAGGTAAGCTAAAAAGCAGTAAAATTTAGTACATTTACAGTAATCTCAAATTTTTACATACATGTAGTACTTAAAATTTTGGTAACAAGTTCAAAAAACTACGGTTGCCAAAAATAATTTAAAAGAACTTTTAAAAAACTGAAACAATTATTCACAATGCAAACTGGCCATATAAATAATAACAGGACTTGTCCTGTTCTTCAATAAATATAAAAATCATATTACAAGCTGGTTTCCCTCTTTAAATAATTTTTATTTCATCAAGAGATTTTAAAATCTCAGATTCTTACGAAATGGTTTATGTATCTTAAAGGTATAAACTCTTTGTACAAATTTTATCAAAGTCTTTAAAAAAATGCAGTGTTACAATGATGATCAAATCAATCACATGGCTACTTTAAATTTGTTTTTTCCTTGGATAATGAAAATTAAACTATCGCCAGTTGTTACTGATTTAACTCAATATAATAAATACTTACGACCAGGTGGAGCATAATACAATTCTGAGCTATTGACACCTGTCTGATTTTGATTGTTTATAGCATACACCTGTAAGAAAATAAAATAAATACAAAAAAATGAGTTTAACTTCATAGAAAAATATACATATTAGAATTTATAAACAATCTGAAAAGTTTAAAAATTTACTCATATATGCCCTTTTATTTCACTTTGCTTTTAGATATAACAAAAACATAAACTTAACAATAATGATAAGTTTTACATGTTTTATATGAAACACTCACTCACTGTTTAAACACTTTTGCAATATAAGTACATGTATGATTGTAAAAGATGGACAGTTTTTCTGTAGTGGTCAATATTTATGATTTGTATAACAGACTTATAAGACTGGCCTTTTAATGACAGACTTTGTTTTAGAAATTCTTGAAAACAAGACAAAGTATGTATTTGTTTAAGTAATATATTGTATACACATACCTCAATATAGTAATAGTTTTCTGGTTGTACTTCAATTGATTCTGTAAACCCATCCCCATTGTTAACAGACTGGCTTAAAATCTTGCTTGCTGGAGTCTGTAAAATAATTTAAAGAAACTGATAAAATTTCAAAAATTTTAAAAGATGTTTAAATAGTTCTAGATTGACATTATAATAGCTAAATTTATGAAAACAGCTATAAAACAGCAAATTTATACACATGATATATGACTATGTAAAAAGATAATTGCTATCACTAACTTTAGAATTCTGAGAAACCTGAAAAATATGTGTTTTCAATCTTTTTATTTTAACTAAGTCAAGGTTCTTAAAATGAGTTCTGTGATTAAAGAGTTAAGTAACTCCAGTCAAGATTAGTTAATTTAATTGGTGGCAGGAAATCAGAAATAAGAGTTTCGGGTCTGGGATGATATAAGAAACAAGAGTACAGAGAAAATACAACTTGCCTTCAAGAAGAAACAATTTTTTCCAAATTAACTTCTGCTAAGTGTGAGATTCAAACCTAGGCAGTGAGAGGCAGTCTGATCCAACAGTTAGAACTTAAAAATCACTCTGATTCAAAGCCCCTGTAGGCATCAGATAATTTAAATCTTATTTATTCCAATCACGAAAGTATTAAACATTTTGTCAATTTAAATACCATATCTCATCTTAATTTTTAAAAAATATATATTATCAATAGTTTTAATACGTAAACGTACCCCTGTTGCATTTTGTTTAAATTCATAGCTTGTAATTAAACTGTTCTGATCATGGAGACTTGGTATACTCCAAGTTATAGTGGCGGATTTGTAATTCCCTTCTGGCCTGGATACCATGAAATTAGCAACCTTTCCAGGAGCTAAAATTATAGTAAAATACCTGTATTAAAATATAAACATCAACAAAAAATGGACAGACATTTAAAGCCATTCAAACTGAATTGAAAAGGACAAATGCAAGGAAGACATTGTGTATAATAAAAAAAACTTTTATTAATACCCAAAACTTGAGGAATAAAGAGCTAAAATATCTTGATCAATTACTGAGATTTTAAGTTTAAAACACTTAATTGCAAATATTTTTCATAAATGAGTGCCCCAGACTGCCGGTATATGTGAACTTTTAGAAATATTTAAGAAACAAATGCTTTGAGAAAGACCAGACTCACTTGTAGACACTGTTGATAATTTAGTATGTAAAAGCAGATTTACCTACACATGTAATTAATAGACAGTAAAGCTCTAATGTTTGGAGTATCTTGAGTAAAAACAAAAGTTCTTCCATACTTCTCAAGTTAAACTTGTATATAAAAATCACCCATGGGACCTGAGAAAGGTTGATTTTATCGATTGAATTGGTTATGGTTAATGTTTAACAACCCCGTCAAGATTCTTTCACTTACTCTGAGGTGGTTAGCTCTGGAATTACTAAGGACAAACAGAGTGTTTAAAGAAAACACCAACTTCCAGCTAGTTAAATGACTAACTTTTTCATATGAGAATGAGTCAAACCTAGGTGGTTAAAGGCACTGTGATGCATAAGCACATGCTTTAGACCACTTGTTAACTGAGGTCCGCCTGATTTTATAGACAATTTGTTTTTATAAAGAGGTTCTTTTTAGTATGAAAATAAGCAGGGGTTCAAAACACTCACCTTAATGACAAATAGCTGTAGGATTGAAGTGTTAAAAGGAATTAGACTCAGTTCAGCATACTTCTTCAGTCTATATCTAATGAAAATAATAGCTTACCTGCAGGTTGTGTTTTTTCAGGTTTTACAGTCTTCATTGCACTTTGTCCTTTATTTGTAGACGCTTTAATGTGTATAACATATTGCCAATATTCTTCTAGATTTGTTAGTATTGTGTTTCTCTCGTAAAAACCTAGAATATGAATATGGCACTTTATTAAAACTTTAAATTTTTGAATAACAGTAACATGTTTTTCTTTTTCAGAACAAGAAAAAATTTATGGTAATATTTATATCCCAGCATGTCATCAAGGATTCACTGCTCATTTGAAAACGTAGCCCAAAGATTGTTCCTATTCATCAATTACTTGAAATACTATCATACAAAACCAACGAAAAATGTAGATATTTAAATACTTCTTTATTCAAACCATGTTTCACTGACAAAACAGGATACAGTAAAATAAGAGTCATAATACTGTTTCATAAAAGAATGAGAAAGTTTAAATTGTTGCAACATTCTCAAGATTTTACAGAACTTTAAATTTTTAAGATTATTCTTTTTTTTTTTGGTATAGAAAGCTATTGAAGCAGTCTAGTTATGTTAAGCTCAATGTATCTAATATCACAATAATATAGAGTACCATGAGTAAATACAAATATGAATATAAATTACTGTGTTCTTGGTTATGTTTGAGAAGTATATAATAGATAAAAAAGAGAAGAAAAAAAAGAAAGAACAAAATACACACACAATCAAAAATTTTTCAAATCAGAATTACATCAATTTTAAAATGTATGTGTTTTTACTTGTACATGTATGCATTCATTATACTACTTTTTTCATATGTAATTATGTCTGGGTATCAATAAAACAGAATTTGGATTATATGATTATTTGGGGTTTCTTAAGATTCTGATTGTGAATGTCTGTGTAAATATATATTCATACGACACAAAATATTATACCTAACACTTCAATAGATTTGTTAAGTGATTGTTTTTCATTAATAACATCATATAGGTAAATGGTATATGTTGTTTTTCCAGGTCTTGGGTCTGGAATACTCCAACTTAATTTTATTGCTGTGGAATTAAGTACATCAGCTGACACTTGAGTCAAATTCTGTGGTGCTACAATATCAAAAACAAGATATGATTTAATCTAAATATAATAGGTTTTAACTGTTTATTTTGTGACCAAAGTGATCCTGAATTTTCCTTCTAAGTAAACAAGAGGCCAAAGGGCCTTGACACTCACCTGAGGATACAAAAAACCTTGTTTGCAAAGTGCAATAGACAATATATGAAATACAGAAACTTTCCAAGTTTTCTCAAATTTAAAACTGCCACAATACTTAATCAGAAATATCTAGTCAAAATGTTACTTATTAGAAACTAATGTTCATGTATTAACTAAAGTAAAATGAATAATTTTTAAATTATTAACAATTTCGACCTTCTTATGCAGCTATGATCTTGACCTTTGAACTTATGGTCTGAAATCATATATCAAAATGATCAACATATCAATCATTACAATATTCTAATATACAGGCTTGTAGAAAACTTAACAAGATAATTAACATTTTTAGCCTTCAAATGCATCTATGACCTTGACCTGTGATCCTATGACCTTAAACCATAAGTCAAAATGGTCACTGTATCAATACCTGCAATACTTCAAAATACATGTCTATACAAGTCTATACAAAAAGTTAATAAGTTTTAAGATATATTGACAAATATAGAATTCTTCAGCCATTTCCCCATTTTTTGCCCCATGGCTACCACTTATGCAAACCTGAAACTAGGTGACCTAAGAATGTTATAAATAAAATAACTAAGATATATACTGTATATGTACATTCAAAGGAAAAGATTTTTAAAGTTTTTCACTATTTCCCCCTTCTGGGATCCCAAGGGGACATCATTTCGCAAATATGAAGAGCCTTCACTCAGGTAAGTTTCATTAAATATGGCCACTGGTTTTGGAGGAGAAGATTAAAATGTTTAAAGTTTACAAACAAAGCATGATGGACAACGTGTGATGCATGACAGATGGAGATGGAAATCAATAGCCAGCTCATCTGAGCTTTTAGCCCAGGTGAGCTAAAAAAGTCATGAGAGAATAAAAGATGAAATAATTTGTCAATAAATTAATAAAAAAAATAGATTGCAAAGATTTCCCAAGTGTTGTTTGTAATAAACTGTTCACAATATTGAAGTTAGGAAATCTTGGAAGATTTTGATCCAAAGACATTCATTTAAACCAATCAGCCAGCAAACCAAGCTGTGCCTTGGATTAAATATTTCTATTTTTTAAGGATGCTACAAATAAAACATCCTAGGTTTAGCTACAGATTGTTTATATACATATGTATGTCTAAAAAAGTAGAAAAAGTACAAAGTTAATCAAAGACCCATGAACTTTAAAGATAACCTAAGGGACTGTTCCACAACTACTGTAGAAGTTAAACAGTCGATTAGAGTAACAAACAAAATTTCTCTATTTTAGATCCACTTCGATGATATTTTGCTTGGTAATGATTGAAATGTTTAAAAGGCAAAAACTAATAGAAACATCATCTACTAACAGGAAGGTATTATTCAAAACTACACCTCCTATTGATCATTCCCCTACAAAAGTATTTAACTCCAACTGATGAAAAAGGGATACTGATGTAGACAAATACTGTGACAAAGTGACAAACAATGTAATCACTACTTTCACTTGCTAATTTTTGAGCAAAGTTATCGAAAGACAAGAGGACAATTTATGTCTCAAAAGATTAATCTCAAGTTATAAAAAACAATTTCTAACAATATGGCTAGCTATATTCAGTTTAATTTGGGTACTAAATTGAATAAAAAAGAACGGTTCAGATAATTTTTGATGATCCTTGATCAGAGAACTTGTCTATAAAGGCCACCTGTCTATAAAGGCCACTTTGGTCGTATCCCTTGAGTGGCCTTTATAGACAGGTTTCACTGTATATTAATCTACCTTCTTCATTGGTTTCTACTGTAACTGCTCCTGAGTATCCGTCACCAGCTCCTGTTATAGCATTAACAAACACACTATAACTTACATATGGAAATAAACCTTCTATTGTCTGTACAAATGACTCATTAGTTAAACCTGTGTCTGTGATCGCTACCATTGTTTTTGAATTCATAGAACAACTACTTGTAAGACTTGGTTTCTGTAAAAAATAAATCAGTATAGCAGAAATAACTAAAAGAAATACAACGGACAATAAATTTGTTAAAACTGTCAAAAAAATTGTAATAATAATAATATAACACCAGTTACTATGAGATTTGTATAGCAAAAATAACTAAAAGAAATGAAATGGAAATTACATTTGTTAAAACTGTCCAAAAAAAAAAATAAATAAATAAAAATAATAATTAATACATATAATGATATAAAACCAGATTTGTTAAATGTTACTGAGATGTTTCCACAAAAAAGTTTTCATTTTTATTCAAAACAGTACAAATCAGTAAAAAAAAAAATAAAACATTTCATCTGGAAACAAATGACATTTTTCAAACAATAATTATCTGATGAAATTTTATGCAACAATAATTTAATTTCTAAATTCTGTTATATTATACTGTAACACAAACACAACGTGAATGCGCGTGCTCATTTTTCATGTTCGACTCCAATAATTACAAAACCATAGCAACGCTAAACGAAAATGGCGTGACGTAATGACTCTTTTCATTTCATTGGCTGAAATTGTTTGTTAATGATAGTTCCAACGCAGAGGAATTTTTTTTAATTTATAAAAAAATCAAGAAAAATAAAACAAAACATTGCATTTTGTTTTACGTTTCAGTTTAAGTGTTTAAAATTAAATAATAAGGAATAACTTGTGTTTTTAATAAGTTTATTGAGTCATAACATGAAAAACGGTGTGCACACTTTTTTATAACGCACATTAAGAAGTGTGCAAACCGTTTTTCATGTTAGGACCCAATAAACTTGTTAAAAACAAGTTATTCCTGAAATAATTATGGCAAAATATATTGACTGATGACAATCAATCAGATTGTAATATGCATTATTGTTGTGCACAGACAACAAAACCTGCTGCAAACATTTTGCTATCTAAAAGTATCAGGTTTCTCAAGAAACATCTGCTAAATTAAACAATGAAATTGTCATTTTAAAATAAGACAAGAGGCCCATGGGCCTTACCACTCCCCTGAGTATATGGCCAAAACATTTGCAAAATACATACCACATTCTAATATACATGCCTATACAAAAAGTTAATAGTTTTCAAGATAATTAACAGTTTGAGTCTATGACTTTGACCTTTAAATGAACAATATTGAATCTTATATCGGAATGATGGCCATTTCAATTCCTCCAATATTCCAATATACATGCCAATACAAAAAGTTAATAATGTAGTTTCCAAGATAATAAACAATTTCAGTATTTTTATGCACCAATGACCTTGACCTTTGAACATATGACCTTGAGCCATATATCAAAATGATCATCATGTCAATACGTACAATATTCTAGTTTATATGCCTATGCAAAAAGTTAATAATTTTCAAGATAATTAACAATTTGAGTCTTGTTTTGCATTTTTGACCTTGACCTTTGAATGTAGGACCTTGAATCATACATCAGAATGATCGCCATCTCAATTCTTACAATATTCTAATATACATGCCAATACAAAAAGTAAAATAGTTTTCAACATAATTAACAATTTCAGTCTTTTTATAATCTTTGACCTTGACTTTTAAACGTATGACCTTGAGTCATATATCAAAATGATCATCATGTCAATACCTACAATATTCTAACATATACGCCTAGTTAGTTTTCAAGATAAAAAGCAATTTAGGTCTCCTTCTGCAGCTGTGACCTTGACCCTTCAACATATAACCTTGATTCATATATCAAAATGATTGTCATGTCAATACCTAAAATATTCTGATATACATGCCTTTAAAAAAAGTTGAGGGTTTTCAACATAATAAGCAATTTAAGTTTTCTTTTGCAGCTGTGACCTTGACCTTTCAACATATGACCTTGAACCATGTATCAAAATGATCGTCATGTCAATACCTAAAATATTCTAATATACAAGCCTATGCATGTAATCAATAGCTTTCAAGATAATTAATGATTTTAGTATTGCTATGTTAACGTTGGTATGACCTTGACCTTTGAACATATAACCTTGAAACATATATCAAAATGATTGTTATGTCAATACCTACAATATTCTAATATACATGCCTATACAAAAAGTTGGTAAGTTTTCAAGATAATTAGCAATTTAAGTCTTCTTTTACAGCTGTGACCTTGACCTTTCACTATATGACCTTGATCCATTTATCAAAATGATTCTCATGTCAATACTAACAATATTCTAGTGTACATGCTATACAAAAAATTAATAGCTTTCAAGATATAGTGATAAATATATAATTTTTAGCAATTTCCCCACTCGGTTCCTTACAATTTTCCCATTTCAGCCCCATAGCTACCATTTGCGCAAATCCAAAAAAAGATAACCTACGGATGTTATAAATGAAACAACTAAGGTATATCTCTTGTATTTTCAGAGGAGAAGATTTTAAAAGTTTTTCACTATTCCCCCCTTTTATGGGGCCTCAAGGGGACATAACTCCTTCATTTGTTTAAATTAGAAATTAAAGGGCTCTACCCAGGCATGATGGTTACAAAGTTTCATTAAATTTGGCCCAGTGGTTTTGGTGGAGAAGTTTAAAATGTAAAAAGTTTAAGCACGACGCAAGCAGAATGACGCATGACGGACGCAGCACAGCGGGTGAAGATGGATAGCAATAGCTAATCAGAGCTTTCAACTTGATACCAAAATTTTTTTGTCACAGACTGGAAATTTGAACTTGATGCAGCTTTAATTGATATACTGTAAATTCATGAAAGTCCGTTTGGTTCAATTTTTATGGTTAAGCAAATTGAAAAAAAAAATTTTGGGAAAAATTTGTGGAATTGTGTTTTGTGAAAATAAAATCTACTGGGGTCCTTGGTAATTTAAAGTTTTCAATGACAATAAATATCATATTTTACTAACCAAAAATAGTGAAATTTCATCCCCCATGACTTTTTGTGATTTTTCAATACCTGATAAATTGTTAATAAAGATAGAAGATACATGTACATTAGATGCACCTAATTCTATTAAATCCAACATTAAAGTTGCTACATACAAATGTAATGCTCACTCAGACATTTAAAGTATTCTTTACGTCCTTTAATTAATTTTTAAAAAGATTTTCCTTTACATGTTTTACACAAACCTTTTCACAATTTGAACACTGATATAATATCTCTTTAGAGCATGTGGTTCAATTTTGAACAACTATCCTGTATCCAATCAAACTACCCTTTGTTACATTTGGTCTCATCCAACCAACTGTTAAACTTCGACTTTGTTCAGTTACAGGTGACAAATTCTGTGGTTTTGAAGGCACTGAAAAAAATAATATCAAGTTTGAATGAACAACAGAACCTTAATGTCAGTATGTAGTTTCACATCACAATTTTTCAGCTATTTGTGACAAGACAGTTTTTTTTTAATCTTGAGGATTAATCTTTACACAAGTTCATGAGAAGAGAGTGTGCAAGTGTTTCTGATATGCATTGTACTAGTGCACACTTATGGTAAACATTACAGTGCTTGTACAATGTATATCCCGCAAAAATGTTGCGAATGAACATAGGAGACTCCACATTCTATTTATAGGTACAAAGTCAACAAGTGAAATCCTAAAAGATAGCAAACCCTTGAATTTATTCAAAACAGAAGCCATGACAGTGAGTTTTGAGTTAGATGACTAAAATCCTTAACCAATAGACCTTCACAGACTCAGTAACCATGGGTGTGAGAAGGCATTGTAATAGGCAAGTGTTTTAAATAAGAAGTTAAAGGTATTTATGTAACTCAGGTAGGTTCCAAAATATTCTAGATCCATACAAATATATGTATCAAACACATTCAGTGTCATAGGAGATGTGCATCTATTCTTATTTCAGTATAATTTCAATCAGATTAAATAGATTGACTGATTAATTCAATTGAGTTTTATGTCCCAGTCAAGAATATTTCACTTATATCGAGATGTAACCAGCTATAGGTGAAGCAGCAGAAATTTTCATTTTTGCAGTGCGCTAAGGGCAATGTGCAGGGAGGTTTTTTTAAGTGCAAGGCCTGCTGTGACACAGAGCATAAGGCCTGCTGTGACACAGAGCATAGGTTTTAAGGTCTTATCTATGGACCCCCACCTTTTTCTTTCCTAAATGCTGAGCGCTTGGCGAAAGAACAGTCACTATCAATTTTCAAGTCTTGGTCAGACCCGGCAGGGGTTCAAACCAATGATCTCCCACATACAAAGAGAGCACTCTACCAACTGAGCTACCATAGTAGTTCAATCAGACTGAAGTTAAACTGTGTAAAAAAAAATTGTTTATAATGCTATCAAATTCATTGCTTTGCAAAACAAACTGAAATACTGAACTTGCATTTAATTTAGTAGATTATGATTAATTTTCTTTGCATGGAAGACTGGAAGTTAAAGCACTATTAATGCCGTTTCTAAAAAGTTAAATAATTTTATTCACAACTTCATGATTATTCTACTTTTATTCTGCTGTTGAAATCTTTAATTCTGCCATCTTAACCCTTTCTTGTTGCGGAAAAAATGTGAATTTTACATGGGATTTCTGAAGCAGTCTTACAAAAGTAAATAAAAAATGTTTGCAAGAGTCATTGCTTTAATGATTGGTATCATTGCAGATAACTTTTGTCAGAAAAGATTTTAAAATGATTCCCGTTACTAAAAATGGATAATATATATATCTCCTGATCTGGGGGCAAAGATCAAAACAAATTATAATTTTAAGGATAATTTTTTTTTCATAACAAATCTAACCATTTCTATCATTTGTACAAATAGTGTGAAGTGACTCCTGATTCTTGTAGTCTATTTAGTTCCTTAAACAATACAAATACAATTATGAAAATTGGCCATTGTCAATAGCAACATAAAGGTCAAAGGTCAAAACTAAATGCTCAAAAAGCATTGTAATCAACATTAAATTACTTGTAAACACTAAACAGACCCATTAAACGATTGTAATAACTAAAAATTTCTTATGCTATTGCATACTTACACATTTGTCATGGCATCAAGAAGGTTCAAGGTCAAAAGTTTCCGATGGTGAAATCACACGATTTGAATGAAGTATTGACCGAAAATCTGAATGGTCAATTGTATTGTTGTATCAAGAATTGGTTACTGCATGTATTTAGGTTTAGAAAAAGATTTAAACCTTAAAGTAATCTAAATCAAAGGCCAATAATGCTACCTAATGCTTTTTATATTTATAAAATATATTAGTAATAAGTCCAATGAACAGAACAGAATTCAATATATCTCACTGTACAAAATTTATGATTTATTTGACAAGTAAGCATTTCATCTGAAAATGCTTGGTTGTTCATAACCATTAACCCCAAAACACATATATTTTTTCTATGAGTTGAATTCAATTTTCGTCAGTCATTCATTTATTTTCACATGAAATATATTAATAACAATACTTTGAAACTTGACAATGCCTTTTCTTGTTCCTTGTATGGAGTTAAAAATTGTTTTATTAAGTCACGGTTTGGACCTATGAACTTATTAACATAAATACAAGAAAATATGGTCAAGGCTTATCAATTTTTTTTTAAAATCTTAATTGTTACTATATCTGCTTTGTGTATAAAGGGACTGTGACTCCATGGTAAAGGTTCTAAAGTTCATTCATTTAATATAATAAGTTGATGATATCTGTCTGTGGTGTTGGTGGTCACTTTTGTCGAGACATTCAGTTATTGGACGATAGAGAAAACACAAATGTACTAAGAGGAAATACTAAATTTCAACATACCAACTGTTAAACTTTCTCAGAATTGAACCTGTTGTGAGAGTGATTAAAACCTAGGCATCTTCATCATGAAACATAACAAATAAAAATAAAAACTTACATCCAGGTTTGGTTTTACAAGTAGCACTTAAACTCGTAGGTCCATCATATAAATCATTTCTAGTTCTAACCGTAAAAGAATAGTCACTATCTGAAAAATTACCAACACTATAAACAATGACAATTTTTAGTTAAGTAAATGACCTGACATTTGTATTTTATTTTTAAAATTATATTATAATTTGTTTTTCTTTTGCCAATAATTTAGGGTTCTGTATCAAATAAGTATAAACAAATCGTAATCTTTTCACATAATTCCATCTAGAGATTTTCCACACCAAATACCAGCCCAGTTTTTATTCAAAAGTTTTATAAAAAATTTTGCTAAATTTAACTAATTTTGCTATTTATATACTTAAATATGTAGTTTGTTGAAATGGTCCAACAAAACCCAAAAAACTAAAAACTTACATATACTGAATTAGGATAGAGCTACTTCATTAATACAAATTTTGAATTAAGATACATGTATTTGATGAAAAACTTTTTAGACATTTCGTAAATAATTATAGTAATGGCTGTTATCTTTAGATGATACATAGAGTTTGTATAAAATCATTTAAATACAGTAAGACACCTTTAACATCAAATTTTATTCTAACTGACAAATTTCTTTCAGAGATGAAAATTAATGTTTATGAATATTACAATTACACATATGCACCTTCAGCAAGGTGAGCATAAAATGCATTTTACCTTCTTTTAATTGATGTATTTCCTGAGTTTGAACATGTTTTGTAGTATTGACTGTCCTTGGGGATCCTGGTCCAAATGTAACATTAATTGAGTAATACATAATATCTCCATTAGGATTTACAGGTGGAGTCCATTCCAATGTCACATCGGTGTCTATAGCTGAGATACATCTAAGATTGGTTGGTGCACCAGGTGCTGAAACAAAGAAGTTTAAATTGTTTAGTATATCATGCATATTACATCATTGCTATTGTTCATGATGATGTACGTATAGAAACGGACGATCTTTGAATAGCTATTAATCAATGATCATAGAATGATTAATGTCATGCATACAGGGCAGTTTTTTATTTTTATATAAGATAATAATACTGAAGGGATTGAAAATCCTCTGTGATACTAGCAGTTTATTTAAAGATTAGACAATGCACTGATGCAGGGTAATTAATCATCTGGCAGTTTCTTAAATTTAAATTTCCTTTAAATAAGCACATTAATGAGTAATAAGGGTCATTCCATGCCAACTCACTTACTTTTTTCCCGACCCCCCTCCTCCGATTTCAATTATATCTGGCATGCTGAAAGGCTCCCATGAGAAACTAACACAAGCAAATTTTTGGCTTGGTCCGAGCTTTTTTGGTTGGTCCAGAGCAATGTGAAAATTGCACATGTTCATAGGAAAATGGGAACCTTGGGCACAAAATTCGATATAACACAAGAACTATCCAACAGAATTAAAAAAAATTGGTGTCACTGGATAGCTGAGACAAAAACCTTTCTAATGATATGTAACGTGATGGCCATCTATGATGTTGACATTTTCAAAAGTATGTATTCCGATTTTGACGAAACTTTTATGGTAGGAAGAGTGTCGTCCAAGAAGCATGTCTATGAAATTTGATTTTGGTCCCTTGAATTTCTACAGAGATATACCAAGAATATTTCAGGGAAGTAAAAAAAATGTCAAGTCAGCAACCACATTCACGATGCCAAGCCATCGAAGTTTTATAAGAAGGAATGCATTTGCTGATAACATGGTCTGCTGCTATATATTCTGGATTCTAAACAACTTTACGTCATCCAAAAGAAAATAAAACTGTGTTTTAACAAATAAAAATCTGATTTAACTAAAAAAACTAATAAAAACGATTTTTACCATAAAAACATGATAATCATTATAGGTTTTGATTTAAGAAGTGTGTTTAGATTCCCAAGCATTATCATTATGAATGATCATTTTGTTTTAGAGAATTCAAGAAATCACATGTAGCCATCAATTAGGTATTGTAAACCCTAAAGTTTTGGCAACCTTCTTTTATAGCATTTTTGGCTATCTTTTAGCTGAAAAAATGGTAAAATTAAGTATAATTTTCTCAAGAGATCACAGTTGGGTCAGTTCATAAAATAAAACTGCCACTTTCTTTTGTGAAGCAAAATCCTTAAAATAAACAAGGACCATATAGGATCCCAACCTGCATCAACTGACATTATTATCACAAATACCTTTTTCTGATACATGTGTATTTATTAGGAAACAGTGTGTCTTTATAATAAGTGTCTTCAAATATTTCAACCAGAAACAGTCAGAAATACTTATACATTTATTTCAAAACAAGTGTGAAAAAAATGTATTAAAAGTAAACAAGAGGCCCAATAGGGACTGTATCGCTCAACTGATGAACAATTGCATCTCATTTTATAGCACATTGGAAGCTGATTTTTTTTATAAACTAAGACAACTCCACATAGGGACCTTCAACAAAAAATAGTTTCATTTGGCCCAGTAACTTCAGAGAAAAAGACTTTCAAAGAATCAGCTACTGACAGCAGTTTATTTGCATATTCCGTTAATATACAAGCTAATAATAATTGTTGGAAAAAACCTGTTACATGTGTTTAATGGCTATCTTACATGCCACAAAAAGTTGATTTGTGCAAACTTTAAACTAAGTTACACACCAAACATGGTTCTGTTGTGCCAGTAGTTTCAGAGAAGATTTTCCAAGAATTAGCTTTTAATACCAGCTTATCTGTGCATATTGCAAATTACAAGGTAATTATAAATGGAGGGAAAATCACTTTATATGTTAAAATGGCTACCTATCTACTCTCTGTATATCAAATTTGAACTAATTTGGTTAATAATTAAACCTGTAATGGCCATTTAGCACTTTTTGCTATTCATAGCAACAGCAGCCATATTGAATTTGATTTGTACGAACTTTAAACACGAGGCCAATGGGCCTTAACGCTCACCTGAAGATATGTCCAAAATTGGTCTCAAAGTGCATTGGACAATATATCAAGTACAAAAACTTTAAAAGTTTTCTTAAGTTAAGAACTCCCACAAAACTTAATCAGAAACATATCAACTCACGTTTCATTTATAAGTAGCTTATATAATATGCATGAAGTAACAGTAGTTCAATCAATAATTTCCAAATCATTAATCAATTTCAGTACACTTATGCAGCTATGTCCTTGACCTTTGTACATATATAACCTCGAACCAAATATGATTGTCATGTCAATACCTACAATATTCTAATAAACATGCCTATGCGTGAAATTAATAGCTTTCAAGATAATAAATAATTTTAGTATTCCTATGTTGAAATGACTTTGACCTTTGAACCTTTAACCTTGAACCATATATCAAAATGATCATTTTATAATACCTACAATATTCTTATATACATCCCTATACAAAAAGTTAGTAGTTTTCATGCTAATTAGCAATTTAAGTCTTTTTTTTTTTTTGCTGTGACCTTGACCTTTCAACATATGACATTGAACCATATATCAAAATAATCAACATGTCAATACTTACAATATTCTAATATTCCTTAATTCTAATTCTATTCCTTAGCTGGATTTGGATTTATATAATTTTGGAACTTTAGATTCATTAATTTCCAACTGTTTGGCTTATGTTTTTTATTATCAAACTTTTTGGTCTTATTGTCACTGATGAGGAATGAATTTCTGAAATGTGCACATCTGGCACATCAAAATTCAACTGTTATTTGTGTTATATATATACATGCCTATAAGTTAATAGTTAAAAGTTTATAGTATTCAAGATATAGTGACAATAATATAATTTTTAGCAATTTCCCCACTCAGTGCCTTACTATTTTCCTATTTTGAGCCCTATGGCTACCATTTGTGCAAATCTAAAAATAGATGACCTAAGGTGGTTATAAATAAATAACTAAGGAATATCTCTTGTACATTCAAAGGAGAAAATTTTTGAAGTTTTTCACTATTTTCCCCCTTATGGGGCCCCAAGGGCCCCATTTGTGCAAATCTGAAAGGGCTTCACCCAGACATGATGGTTACCAAGTTTTATTAAATTTGGCTGAGTAGTTTTGGAGAAGAAGATTAAATTGTAAAAAATTTATGCACGACACACGGCAGACGACGCACGAAGATGGAAAGCAATAGCTCATCTGAGCTTTCAGCTCAGGTGAGCTAAAAACTTCACCATCAGGTTCTGCACCAAAAATGGTTCTGTTTTGCTCATTAGTTTCAGAGGAGAACATTTTCAAAGAACTTGCTTTTAATACCAGCTCATTAACATATTTTGCTAAGTATGAGCTTATAATTAATGCAAGAAAAAATCCCTTTACATTTGGTAAATGGCTATCTTTCTTCTCTCTATATATCAAATTTGAACTTATTGGGTTGATAAGTAAACCTGTTATTGTCATTTAGCACGTTTTACTATTGATAGCAATGGTGACCATCCTTGATGTCTCAAGAAGCTGAATTGTAAAAACTTTAAACTACTTCACCTAGGGACCATCCACACCAAATATGGTTCCATTTGGCTTTATAGTTTCACTGGAGAAGATATTCAAAGAATTAGGTATTTTTTGCAGCTTATTTGCATATATCACTAATTATAAGCTAACTATAAATATGAGAAAAAAATTGCTTTATAAGTTAAATGGCCATCTTTCTACTTATCTATATTATAAATTTGATCTGAATCGATTGATAAATAAATCTAAAATGGCCACTCAGCACTTTTTCCTATTTATAGCAATGGCAGTCATCTTGCATGTTGTAAAAATCTGATTTGTATAAAATTTAAGTACTTCACCTAGGGACCTTTCACACCATATGGCTGAGTAGTTTCAGAGAAGAAGATATAGAAAGAATTAGCTATTTTTAGCAGCTTATTTGCATATTTCACTAATAACGAGCAAATTATAAATGTGAGGAAAAATCCGTTAAATATGATAAATGGGTTATCTTTCTACTTGTATATATATATCAAATTTGAACTCAATCGGTTGATAAAAAATCTATGGCCATTTTCCCCATTTAGCTATTTATAGCAATTGCAGCCATCTCTGATGCTGTAAAAAGTTGATTTGTACAAACTTTAAACTATTTCACCCCAGGACCTTCAACAACAAATATGGTTCTATTCGGTCAGGAGTTTCTGAGGAGAAAATTAAAGTTTACACACACGCACACACAAATGTAAGTAGGCTTTATCCTGCTATAAACTCAGTTGGCTAAAGCCAGTTGAGCTAAAAATGACAAAGTTCCACATGCAATTATTTTATAATGAATAAATAAAATAAATAATAATGAAAAACCCAACAAAATAAGAGGTGCATATCACTGCTGTGTGCAAAACAACTGAGTAAAATTTTATTCAATTTGGGAAAAGTCCATAGGAGTTACGGATTGCACAATCTATGCACTGTTCATATGCTTTTTCTGTAAAAAAGTTCCACAAGCAATTACTTTACAAAAAACATCAAATGTCTTCAAAATAGGAGGCTCACATCACACATTGGCAAAACAACTGGGCATTATTTTATTTAATTTGGATAAATCAAAAAGGAGTCATGGATTACACAAACTATGCACCACTGCATGAACTAACAGACTGGCTTACTGAGTTGAGCCATTACTTGACCTTCTTTACATCAGGCGACACAGATAAAAAAATAAAGTGGTTTACAGTAAGTGTATAGCTTAATATAATTTTTGGCCACTTTCAATTTAATTGAGGGCACTGGACAGATTTGCAAGTGGATAATGAAGGATTGAAAACTGAAAATTAACTGTGTCATATCAAAGACAATATTGCTGTATCAAGAGATCTACAACTCTTTGTTGCACTACTAACCATGTCATAATGGTAATTGCCAAGCAAAATATTAATATCTGATAGTATGGTGATATCAGGAATCATATGGAAAAATACATTTAATATTTTTTGTATATAAAAAAGTTACACATTTTGCCATTTTTATAAATAAGATTTATTCACTGGGTCAATGTCTAAAACAAGCCTCCAGTCCACTAGTTAATAACTCATTGTGACATCTCACCGGTCACCTTAGTGGACTAACTCTGACCATTACATGATGTATCTGCTTTATATAATTTGTTTGACATGAATTAGGTGCATCATGTATACCTTATTATATAGGGTTTTCTTTTTTTCGAAAGGCAAAGAACGTATGTAATGATATAAGGAATTACATAAAAATTGTTCTAAATGGTCACCTAAGGGCATTTTTTATTGTAGCTCATAAAAAAGAATTAAATATTAACTAATTTTCTTATTTTATAAAATCAAAATAGAAATTGTTTACCTTGAATCAAAGGTCAAAGCCAACAAGCTTCATAAATTTGGTAGTGCTTAGTGCTCTGATGCCAAATATGCAGTTTCAAGCTACTTGACCTTTTAATTCATGACAAGAAGATGTTTAAAGATTTTACCAATTACTGTCACTGTGACCTTGAATGAAAGTCAAGGTAACAATCTTTGCAAACTTGGTAGTGTGCTTAGTGTTCTGATGCTATATATGAAATTTCAAGCTACTAGGCCTTTTAATTTTACGAATTACTGTCACTGTGACCTTGAATGAAAGTCAAGGTTAACAAGCTTCACAAATCTGATAGTGCTCTGATGCCAATTATGAAGTTTTAAGCTTCTAGACATTTTGGCTCATGACAAGAAGAAGTTTGAAAGTTTTTCTATTTAAGGTCACTGTTACCTTGTATGAAGGTCAAGGTCAACAAGCTTCTAAGCCTTTCTGTTCATAACAAGAAGAAACTTAAAGGTTTTTCTATTAAAGGTCACTGTGACCTTAAATGTAGGTCAAGGTCATGGTCAACAAGCTTCACAAACTTGCTCTGATGTCATATATGAAGTTTCAAGCTTCTAGGTCTTTTAGTTCATGACAAGAAGATGTTTAAAGTTTTTAATATTTAGTGTCACTGTGACCTTGAATGAAGGTCAAGGTCAACAAGCTTCTAGGCCTTTCAGTTTATGACAAGAAGATCTTTAAAGGGTTTTCTACTTAAGGTCAATGTGACATTAAATGTAGGTCAGATCAACAAGCTTCGCAAACTTGATAGGGCTTTGGTCATGGAACATTCATAAAGTTTCTTTATCATTGGTTCACTGGTTCTTGAGAAGAAGTTCAAAATGTGTAATTGTTTATGAATCTCATGGCACACTACGCATGATCACTAAAGGTCACCATGACCCTTTGGCTCAGGTAACCTTTAAATAAAGCAAATAATATTTTTCTTTATAATTCCTGATATCATTACATACATACTATGCCCTTCTCAAAAAATAAAATTATAAGATAATTGAATTTTTAGTATACAATAATAAATAGTTGACTACCGTTAATTCGAAATTGAAGGGGTCAGATGAAAAATTTCGATTTATCTGAATTTCAAACCGATCGTTTTGATCACTGACAGGCACTTTGGGATGATGAGAAACAGGAGATAACTCTAATAGTAAAGCGCTCCTCTACTAATGTCATGTGTATGCTGTTATGTATCATAGTGTTTTGCTAACAACTCACATTGAAAATTTGATTTAGTTTAAATTAAACATTTAAAAAATTAAATTAATTTTAATTTTTTGATTATTAAAATCCTAGCTTGTTTTTAATTTGATGTATAAACTTTATGTTCAAACTATGATAAACAAGGACAGTATATTCGATTTAAACGTTGGAATTTCATTATATTTTGTAATCTGAACTAAAAATTCACTTTGATTTTAGCAAAATTGCGATTTTTGGTATTTCGATTTAAACACACAAATTTGCATAGAAATACACTGCAATCTGGTGGGACCATTTGTATCATTTCGATTTAAGCGAAATTTTAAATCAACTGATTTCGAATTAATGAGAGTGGACTATATTTGGTTTATTCTTTCTATATAATTCCTGATATTGCAAAAGAGTTCAAAAACTTGGTAAGTATATCTCCATCACAAAACATGTTCTGGTATATAGCAATTAACATTAGCAGTAGGTCAAAAATATGACATACTTTATCTTTATAAATTGTTTAATAACCATAAATTACATAACACTCCTTATGATGCTTTATTCCAATTAATGAGCATTTTATTTCAATACTGTGAGTTATGGTTTGTTCAAATATAAAGCATTAATCGTTTGTTTTCTGTCTGATTCGTGTTTTCAAGGTTTTAGAAGAAAAATCATAAAGTTTGTATCACATCATATACTTTTATGGCATATGAATTTTCTTGTAATTAATGAACACCAATGAAAAGCATTTAAAAATCCTTACAGGGAAGGAAAAACACAACTACACTCAATCTGACATATATGGCTGAAAAATCATTATCACTGTAACTTCCAGTTCGGGTGATTATACAAAAGTGTTTTTACAGTTTAAATATGTATTTTTTGTGGTTCTTATGAGAATATTAGTGATTCTTAAATATGTGACTACGATAAAAGTATAACCAGTTTTCGTTAGGTGAACATGTTTGAGAGAGAAACTAAAATGCTTGAAAAAATGGTACTAATTTTGTTTCTTTCTATTTTTTTCAGGATGTTTTCACCTTTAACAGTTTTGTAACAGGCATTGTTGAATACAAGACTTTTTGCATGGCTCGATAGGCTGTTGCATCCTAATGTGTGATGTGTTTTATTTTCAAATGTACATGAAAATATGAAAATCTTATTAAAATGTATTTGGAATTCGATTTAAAATAATGTATTTTATACACTTTTCTGTTTGTTGGGACTATGAACTATTGTTCCATCCATGCATTTTGTGATACTTAAAATGTTAAAACATATATATGTGTACATATTTATTTCCTGGCAGATCCCAAATGATCACTGTAACCCCGGAAACTATCGTTTGGTGTTTGAAAAGGAAAACAATGCTAAAATTTGGGTGATATAACTCATTTAAATGCTCCATATCTTTGTATGACTCATTATATTCAGGAAATGATAATCCAGATGTCTGCATTGACATAAAATTCTAGCACCTTATTATTGCAACAATTATTATTAAAAAATTTAGTAAAGCAATCTTTCATGCATCATGACCCTTTACTTTGCTTTCTACTTATACTATTAATAACACATTATAAAGTGTTTTGTTACAGTCCTCAAATTAAAAACTATTAGTAAATAAAACATGTAAATTATTAACTGCTAATTGTGGTCTGTACTGTTTATTACATTTTTGTCTTGCAAATCTATCCTTATGGTAAAATATACAAAAACCACCATAATTTGTTTTTTTTATAATTAAAAAATAGAGCTACCCTGTATAAAGTAAAGTCCTAATAAACTATTATCAAACAACTTACGAGTAACAGTAGTCCTTGTATTATTATATACAATTACCCTAATTAACTTTCAAAATAGAAAAATAGAACTACCATGCATTTAGTATTATCTGATATCCTATCATTTACAAAGTACTTACCAGTAACAGTAGTCCTTGTATTACCATATTTAGGATCACTTGTCATACTTCCACTTATTGCTGTTATAGTTATGTTATATCTTCTACCAGGCGTTAATGATGTCATAGTAATGTAATTAATATTGTTTGCACTATTTTGTGATTTAGTATCACCATTTCCACCCTCAAATACAACATTGTAATACGTAACTATTCCTACTGATGCTATCCAGGATAGTATTACTTGTGTACCAGTATAATCAGGATTTTGAGTCTTTATTTCTCCAGGTATAGCTGGTTCTAGATAAGATTAAACAGTCTTTTAATGGCATTATTCCTTATATTGGATTTCAGCATACAGTGTAAATTATGTATTAATTTTTTAAAAAAGTAATAAGAAACATTGGATTTATATAAAAAACTAATACATTCATCCAAAAAAAAAGAAGCCCATCGGCCTTAAAACTCACCTGAGGATATGTCCAAAATTGCTTGCAAAGCGCAAAAGACAATATATTAGGTACAGAAACTTTAAAAGTTTTCTCAAGTTAAGAACTGCCACAAAACTTAATCAGAAATATATCCAGTAACATGTCATTTATAAGTAGCTTATATAATATGCATGAAGTAACTGTAATGCAATGAATAATTTCCAAATCATTAACAAATTTCAGTTTACTTATGCAGCTATGTCCTTGAACTTTGAACATATATGACCTTGAACCATATATGGTCGCCATGGCAATACCTACAATATTCTAATAAACATGCTTATACAAAAAGTTAGTTTTCAAGATAGTAAGCAATTAATGTATTCTTTTGAAGCTGTGACCTTAACCTTTGAATACATGACCTTTAACCATATATCAAAATGATCGTTTCTGCAATACATACAAGCTTCATATACATATGGTAATACAAAAAGTAAACAGATTTAAAGATAATTAGCAATTTGATTCTTCTTTTGCAGCTGTGACCTTGACCTTTGAACATATGTCCTTCAACCATATAGCAAAATGATCGCCATATCAATTTCTACAATTTTCAAGATAATTAGCAATTAATGTCTTCTTTTGCAACTGTGACCTTGACCTTTGAACATATGACCTTGAACTATATATCAAAATGATCGTCATATCAATACCTACAATATTCTGATATACATACCTTTACAAAAAGTTAATAGTTTTCAAGATAATTAGCAATTTATGTTTTCTTTTGCAGCTGGGACCTTGACCTTTGATTATATGACCTTGAACCATATATCAAAATGATTGTTGTCACAATACCTACATTATTCTAATATACATGCCTATACAAAAAGATTATAGTTTTCAAGCTAATGCACAATTTTAGTATTTATAAGCCAAAAATAACATTTCGGGGGCAACAACTCCTACATGGATTATTATCAAGTTACGAAACTTGGTACCTTTTTAAATTTTGTCATGCTGAACTTTTGTACAATGTTTTGATTTCATTTATTTTTTAATATTTGCAAGAAAATTGGATAAAACTGCATAAATCACAAATAGGGTCATGACCTTGATTTGTGACCTTGACTCGAAAGGTTATTTTAAGAAAAAGTCAAAACTGAAAACCTCATGTCATTATCTGTTCAAATAGTCAAGTTATTAGAATTTGAAGCCATTTTACGAAATTTTTTAAATTAAACGCAAAAACGCGTAACCCATTTTTGGACCAAATTTCACGAAATGAACAAACTGTAGGCTTAAGACCCTAGAGAAGCCAAATATCACATCAGATTTTTTTCTCCCATCATCGGTCTCGGAGAAGATGATTTTTAAAAAAAATTTCGACCCCTAGGTCACCTTGACCTAGTTTTTGTAGCCATGGCAACGCCATGAACAAATCTGAATTGCAATGACCCATATCTGCTTCTGACTGAGTATCATTGAAACCTGTCCAGCAGTTTTGGAGGAGAAGTCGAAAATAGGTTTTATCGACGCACGCACGCACGCACATACACAAGCCGCACCATGCCATAAGCTCACATGACCTTTCGGGCAGGTGAGCTAAAAATGAAGTATACATGTCAATTTATGCTGTAATACAATTTAGTGGGAAAATATTTGTCCAAAGTGGCTTCTTTTTTCAACAATAAATAGAAGTGAAGCATTACTCAATGCCATGATAAGTACAATAAAAACAAATAGAGAGAGTTAAATTAAACTGAATTAAATACATATTTAAATTATTATATAGAAAAAAATTCTTTTTGGGAGTTTTGGATTAATGTTCTGTTTCACATAAACTATAATACGGATGAACCAATTTTAACAAGAGGCCCAATAGGGCCTGTATCGCTCACCTGGCATACCTTTATTTTGTTCTTCTTTTTTTCTTTTTAAATACATGTCTATCCAATCAGTAAAACGTATACAAACTCACTAGCAATATTATTATTTTCTATTATTTCAAGCAATATTTATCATAAATTTCCTTTCGATTGTCCATGTACGTTCAGATAAAAAACAATTCGGCTAAAAATAGACCTTATTTGCACATTACGTAATTATTGCACAAACGTAACCTTGTACAGAAAAAACCCATTAAATATGTTCCATTAAATATGTTTTATCCCCCGACATCTATTTTCTATGTTTTTAATTGCAACAAAATCAGTAAATAAATAAACCAATAATGGTAATTTATAGTTTTTTTTTCTAATTATAGTAACGGCAGACATCTTGGATTTCCGACAGACATGTCGCATTCAATTTTGAATCTACACCAGTCCAGAACCATCCACATTCAATTTCCTTTCAATTGGCCATGTACTTTCAGAGAAGAAGATTTTCAAAGAATTCGGCTAAAAATAGACCTTATTTGCATATTATGTAATTATTGCATAAACGGAAAATTGTACAGAAACACCTGTTATATTTGTTTTATCCCCGATATCTATTTTCTATGTTTCATCAAAATCGGTACATAAATAAACCCGTAATGGCCATATATAGGTTTTAGCTATTTATAATAACGACAGCCATCTTGGATTTACGACAAACATGTCGGATACATTTTTGATTTTATACCACCCAATGACTTTCCACACTAAGTATTCTTTCAACTGGCAATGTACTTTCAGAGAAGAATATTTTCAAAGATTTCGGCTAAAAATAGAACTTATTTGCATATATTGTAATTATTGCAAAAATGAAAAATTGTACAGAAAAACCTGTTATATATGTTTTATGATAGTAACGGCAGCCATCTTGGATCTAGGACGGACATGTCGGATACAATTTTTAATCTTTAGCAACTAAGGACCTTCCATACCAAATTTCATTTGAAATGGCCTATTGGTTTCAGAGAGAAGATTAAAGTTTACGGACGCACACATACACGCCTTACCATACCATAAGCTCACTCTTAACAAATGACCATTGTTAAGATTTACTTACTAATGGTGACTAGTACAACATTAGTTGACACTTCCTGTTGTGTGTATCTAGTGTTAGTATCTATAGATACTACAGTTATACTATAAGTACCACCAGGTGTTAGTCCGGTAATAATAGTTGATGTGTCACCAACTGCTACAGATTTAGATCCTGAAGGAGTTCCTGTCCACCTGACCTGTTTACTCTCAATGGCACTGTTAGCAGCAGGGTTTGTCCATGTCACAGATAATGAGTTTGTTCCTGTTGGACTCACCTGAACATTTGTTACTTTTAGCTCACTAACTGTAAAAACAACATAACATTATGAATACATGTAAAAATATTTAACATAAATTAAAAGTACATTCAATCTTTAGTAGCAATTCTTACACATTGTACCATAAATGTTGAAATACATAGACTGACTCATGGAAATTAAATGTAAAATATTTGTTCCATTATCATACTGCTAAATCTTGTGCTCTCAAAATCCACAAGGAAGTGTTAGAGTTTAATTTATCTGAAGTTTGAGATAAACGGGAAGGGTTATTATTCTTTTCTGTTTTTAAACTAATTAATTAATTTATTGATCTACATGTATTTATTTATTTATTATTATTATTTTTACATTTTTTTTAAATTTACATATAATTGATCAGTAAAATATCCTCACTATGTTGATTGAGTTTTATAAGATAAATATCTCTGAGGGTCCTTTGATATGTAGCATTTAGTGGTTAAATAATTATGTGTACACAATCAATTTGAACAACATACGGAAAAGAAGAATAATGGTTTCATCATTTTATTTATCAAAAGTAAATTTTGGTTCACTTCTTAAATTAATCTTAAATAAAAAAAGACGTATGTTCCTATTATATAATTAATGACTCTACATTGAAACCATTACAGTTTTGAATTTGAAGATGTTATAAAAATTAATCTATTCCAATTTTTTTATGCTAAGCCCTCAATCAAAGTATTCAAAAGTACTAAAAGCAGACTGCTCATTGATTGAAATCTACTACATCAGCTGTGAAAAAATATGCATTCATGACCAATATATTTTATTAATGAGAATTGATTAAAATAAGGGACTAAGACTGATTCTATGATGTATCAATTAATCAATATATTCCATTTCAAACAAGTAAAAAAGTCTTATAAATGATATAATCAAGTTCTACAGAAGGTTTAATGAAAAGAATATCACCAAAAATATACAAAACCGTCATGCCTATTAGCATGGCTTACGCCCTTAAGAGTCAACTTAAGATTCAAATCACATTGCATGAGCCAAGTTATGTCAGTTTACACAATTTTTTTCAGAAAAACTGAGTTTGGACTGCCTAACTATATTCAAAATTATCTTTATTAGGTGACATTTCTGGCATGATTTTTTTTCTTTTTCTTTTTTTTTTTTTTTTTTTTTTTTTGACATACAATTCAAATAGATCTAAAACTGAATTTGATTTCTTGATTCTTTATTCAAATAATCCTGATCAACTGACATACCATATGATGTAATTCATTAATAAACAGCAACAATATTTTATCCGGAATCATGAGCTTATAGGTGAATTTTACAAATGTAATCCAGTTAATAGTCACCCTTGACAACTGTACTCATGCAATGAAACTATTTGTCAAGATATGTCATGAAACAAATCAATCAACTACTAACTCTTTTTCATAAAAACTGCTAATTAGAGTATAATATACACAACTTTCAAGGATATAGCAGAGAATGACAAGGTCTTCTTTAATCTCAAGCGCCCCTAACAAATGAAATGGTCCATGAATCAACCAAGTGATCAAATTGACCAATTGGCATTGAATCAATGTAGGGTATCCTATTTGTTTGAACACGTATCTTAATATAATGTGAATACGAAAATGTACACGAACTGAAAAAAATTCTGTGCATGCAATAAAGTGAGAACTATAAAAAAAACTATTACAATCTTGCAAAATATTTAATATTGAAAATTTCAATTTGTCTTTTTTCAAGCATAATCAAGTACATCTTACATAAGACAACTTCCTTAGTTGAAATTTTACATCTGCAGTTTTTTAGTACCCTGAAAAATAACTATTTTTACATCTTTATTGATTTTATTTAAAGCTTTGTAAATCACAACTTCAGATTATTCACTGACCTCCATGGATCATAAAGTGAGGATAACTGAAACTAATCTCGCTAGGAATATTTGAATGTCCAACTTTATAGTCAAATTTGGCCGACAGGGGGTGTTTTGCATTCCATCAAACTGGGTGATCCGAATACAGCTGAATGCCTTTGGCTTTCTGCTTTAAAAATTTCTTGCCATTTTTGCCTTGCTGTTGGTATTGTATCATTTTGTTTCATATTTTGTACATGTCCTTTTAACCTTTTTACTGTTGAAATATTTTTTTTAATTAACTGGAAAAAACAGATTTTCAGCCCTAAATATAGGTGTATCATTATTATTTTTTAACACATGATTCCTTGAGCAGTTTTAATTAAAAATTATTTTCAAAAAGTATACAAATACCCCTGGTATTGGACCTGAAAGATCCGAATCCACATTTATAACCCCTTTTCTCTTTCAATTAAAGAGTGAAGACCATTGATGAAATATGTGTGTCTTCTTTTTAAAACAATAAACATTGTAATCAAGTGAATATAAATATTGAATAACATCTCTTCGTATAGACATATATTCAAAGTCATACGATCAGCAATTTGTTTTTTTCCACTTAGTGCCTTGTCACTTCCCCATTTTAAGCACAATGGCTTCCATTTTTACAAATCTGAAACAAAATGCTAAATGGCTTAAGAATATATATATATATATATATATATATATATATATATATATATATATATATATATATATATATATATATATATATATATAATAACTAAGGTAACTTACTCTTGTAAAAGGAAAACATTTTTATTTTAAAGGTTTCCACTTTTCATTCTAACAAATCTGAAAGGCCTTAACCCTAGTCATAATGGTATCTGGGTTTCATAAATGTTTACACACAACGGAAAACACATGACTCACGACACATCCAACACAACAGACAATGGAGGAAGATGGAGCGCATAGCACATCTGAGTTACAATTTCTTACATGTAACATTTTGAATAAATTGTATTTAATTTTACAAAAATTCAAAACTATCATCATCATGATAATTTTGTTTGGTTGACATGCAGTTTCAGAAGCATTGTCTACACTAGAAAGCTCTCTTCCAGATCATTAGCTAGATGCTATCAGCACGCTTGCAGAGTACACCCCATGTCTCCATTTGTTGGAATTTAAGAGTTCCGCTCTCTACAATCTCCCTCTGTTAGCTCTTTCCAAGACATCTTTAGACAGCCAACACCTCACTTTCCAGCAACTTGTAAATCATGTGTACACTTGATTACACTGCTGGATCTTTGTACTTGTCCAAATTAGTGGAGTCTTTTTTCATAATATGAGGTCAAGGTCTTTGAGGCCAAGTCTCCTCAGTAGCTCTTTTGATTGTACAATAGCCATGTCTTTTGATTTTATACATCTGATTTGTCTGACCATGGCCCTGTCATTACGCTGTAGACGATGGATGATTGGTCAGTGCCCAAGTCTCATTAATGGCGTGGAGCATAGTACTCCGAACACAAGTGCTGTACATTCTGCCACAAGTCTTGTATGCAAGGTGGTATGAAATAAAGATTGGTTTCAGCTCCCGTAAATTTTTTCCAGACCTGCATAGTTAAACCAAGCTCACAGCCACCAGCTGCGGGAAGCAAATCTCCCAGATAAGCAGAATGAAGGTACAACTTCCAGCTTTTCCATCCCTATCTGGACAACACTTTGAGGTCTGTCATATGTGCATATGACAATATATCACCTTTTAAATCTTCATAACTAATGCATTCAAAGTGTTAAATGATTAGCACTACACTTTTTTATTGTATTAATAAGTTAAATGTTTTCAGGATACATATTGAAATTGGTCCCAAATAATAAATAAAATAAACAGTGCCATTTTGATATGACCAAGAAACAGACTGAAAAAATTGTTCAATTTCTATAATCAATAAGTGAAATAGCCCTTCTTGTTAGCAGTAATATTTTAAAAGGGTTCATTTTTAATGTTGCTGTGCTCACATTCTAGACTTTTTCATAATAACAAAAAAGCTTGTTTGAGAAAAGTCATTTGGAAAAGATAGAATGCCATGTGCCATACTCATCATGATAAGAGATTCCAATATTTTTCAGAATGTCCTGTAGTCTGAAAGGGCTTATTGTGAATTTTTTTTTTGTGCAGAATTTTAAAAATAAGCACACGTTCTATAAAACTAAAATCAGATTGATCACTTAAAACAATAAATTCTATATCACCAAGTGGTTGAATTATAATCAAACTATATATATATATATATATATATATATATATATATATATATATATATATATATATATATATATATATATATATAATAATAATAATAATAATAATAATAATAATAATAATATCTTGGGGTCTATATTAAACAAATCACTGTTGAAATTGTCTTCAAAACTATTTTTAGATCTCAATTTCTGAAATCTCTCATTTACATAGATATTATTTATGTGTTGCTATTTATGCAGTTACATTTTTCATTTTTTGCAAACAGTTGATACAAGCACTGGTTGATTTAATAACTTGTTTTAGGTCTCAGAAGCAATTTTTCAGATATTTGCAAGAAAATGTTTTTTGTATTATTTTTCATTGAAACTTTTACTTATAAGCATTCTATGTGCTTTTTTTTTTCATTAAAAGAACCATTCATATTTAGTGCATAAGATTTTATGACACTTTTCTTAATTTCAGTCATCTGAAGTTCTTTGATCATATTCTCATGAATTGAAAAAGAAACACTTAAACAATTGTACAACAGACTTTAATTTGTTTCAAAAACTAAAACTTATTTATCAGAACAAATATCTTGTCAAAGTCATCGAATGTACAATTGTCAATTCAAAAAATATTTCAGAAAGGTCACTGTACAGTAAAGCGTGTTTTAAAACTTTATAATATAGAATTATAATTTTATAAATCAGGTCAGAATTATGTTTTTAACTTTTTTATCAAGGTTGGTTGGTTGGTTGCTGTTTGTAATGATGGTTAACATTACATGCTATTCACGCTGACGAAAATTGAAGTTTTACCAATTTCAGGAATTTATGAATGTTGTGCAAGTATATGGTCTGCATTTTTCTATAGCGCACTCAAGGTAACTTTTCTTTTTGTTAAAGTGCTAGCTCAACGCGTCAATATCTTTAGGGACAGATTTAGTGGCAAAAACATCAATTCATTGTCTATTGTTTTAAAAGATTGAATTATTATTGGTAACAAAAGATGGCAATCATTTATATACGCACTGGGTAACAACAAGTAATTGTTAATGTAATCATCATCATCATTATCCTCATAAATTTACCATAACTTGATGAACAAATAAATTCGAAAAGCAATAATTTTTGAAAATATTCCTTGATCAGAATTAGATCTACCATGTTCTACTGCATTTTCGTAATGAAGAATGGTGAACCAACTAACGAACCATTGTGAGATACGTTAATGTTTGTACAATAACCAATCATTCTCACCATAGGACCATTGTTAGATTCATGGACTTGACTTGTGCTTATTTACGAACGCAAAAAGTGAACCGATTATCAATTTTTATATGTTGGGTGAACTTTATCGTTTGAAGATACTTTCAACATATGTGTGTTATAAAGTCAAAGTAACTTTTTTAAAGCATGCTTTAAAAGACATTCAAAGAATTAAATAATAAACGCCTCTATAAAATTCTTCGTTCGGTTTCTGTTGATTTCATTTTATGACAAAATTGTAACTGAAAAACATGTAACAAGTAACAACAAACTCAACAATAAGCAATATGGTTGAAATTTTATTTAATTTTGACAAAGTTTATAGTTTTTAGGAGTTACGGATTACACAAACCATACACAGTTGAGGTGTGAGGGCGGACTGACGGACTGATAGAGTCGAGCCATTACAAGACCTGCTTTCACTTCTGCCGATGCAGGTAGAACAAGTAATAACAATTCAACAATAAGCACTATATGCTAGACCAATGCTAGGTATGAAATAGCAACATGATTTCTTTATCCCATTCCCAAGTGTTTTAGAAGGTGTCATATCCCTTTAGGTATGTATGTTTGGCTTAATGTTATAGGTAAGGGAAAGTTACAGGATTAATTTTTTTTTTACAAATATCTAATGTAGTATTTGGATTATCTTTATAAAAAATAGCTGACAATGAGCATTAATGTTGTTTAGTTCAAGTATTTGGAATAAGAGAAGTATAATAATAAATATTCAGTTGATACAGTTTTTTTCACAAATTCTGTTAGTTTCAACACTGATAGGACATTATGAATGCGCAGCATATGCAGTTACCACTGGATAGTCTGAGAGGCATTTTACTCTCTGAATATTTCAGTTCGGTTTACCTTTATTGATTTAAAACATATAGCAAGCCAAGGAATATAACGGTGACAGTTTGCTTGAAACCACATTATTATCTAGGCTTGACTTCATACTGATATAGGTCTAAGCCTTTACATTGAAAAAAATGTTCTCTTATTAAAAGCCTGTTTTTCATTTATTTTAGTATTTTGATTGCCAGAGATAGAAATTAAATTCACTTTCACTCGACTTTTAAATGTAGGCATAAAGCTTTTCTAAAATTCGACAGGGACTTTTGTAAGTTTTATTTTATATAGTAGAATAGATCAGCAACTTTTTACTGCAGTTTCTAAGCATTTTGTATCATCAAACATTTGACGATGTAAACCAATGATAACAAATGTTCTTGCAGAGAGATGCAAATTTTATATGATATTACCTTCATCATAGCACTTACATGGTTTACAAGTTCCCCCTCCTACAGCATTGTTGTCATCATAGAAATATGTCTTGCACTGACATTTACTGTTGTAACACTCAACATTAGTTCCATCACAATAAGTATTTGACGTACAAGATCCACCTAGTGCTGATTCTGAAATATATAATTAAGTGTTGATAAGTTTTGTCTTCTAAAATAATTCTATGTTAAGCTAAATGCTTGTCTAACAGGATATAGAAAATAATAATTAAAAGACGAAATAAGTTGGTGTATCCATAAAGAAAATAAAAAATAACTTCTTGTTCCCTTACAGAAAATAAGAAATAACGTGTTGCTTCAAAGAAAATGAGAAATAACTTGTTCCCACATAGAAACTTAATTCAAACATAAACTTACTGGTCCATTTCTAAATCACTGGCATATTCAGTTAAATTGTGAATTTCAACAAGGATAGAGAGATAAGGTGCTGTAGAATCTTTAAGATGTTTTACTTCAATTACAAAACATGTCTATTCTGCAAACATTTACATTACAAATTACACCATGATTGGTCTAGTTATCAGTTTAGGCTGTACAAAAATCTAGAAAAATAACAGCCAACAACTTAAACAAGAATCAAAGCAGGTCAGGAAGAATGGATATCAATCTAGAAGCTTTTTAAGATAATAAACTATCTCACTTATTACTTTGCATTTGTGACATTGACTTTTGGACCTAAGACCTTAAACAACATAAAAATAATTGTTTTATGAATATATCTTATAATTTCATGCAGCTATACATGCATAAACAAACAGGTCGTCGATAATTTTCATAATAATTTGATACAGTTAACAGTCTTTACAATGGCCATATCTGTGATTATCAAATTTCTGTTGTAATGAACATCAAGTGCCAGGGTTATGTCCCTTGATTATCAAAAACAATGATGTACAGTGAGTTTTTATGTGGGGTAAAAAATTATAACATATTTTGTTATTCAAACTTAAAAACATAATTAATGATTAAAACTTTCTTTCGGTAAAATTTTCTATGCTTTTAAACTGACACTTGATCATATTTGTAATGCATCTTGAGATTATCCCCTTAACATGCATATCATTCGATCAATCAGTTGTGACATCATTCTGGACGTTATCTGTTTCACTGATGATACTTATGTTATATACTATGTATGTCATGTTATTAACACATGTAGAACACAACAAGTTTAATAGTTATTATTACATGGTGTCGGAATGGAGGGAATCCCTACCCCCAACATGGACTGGGAGAGTAGCAATCTCCCTGAAGCCTGGAAGAAACTTGATTTTTAATTATCAACTGGACTATAAAACTCTCGGAGGATTCTTCATATTTAACCACTTTTAATACGTCACATGATTGTTACAGATTTCTACGTTTGCCGTTTGGCTTAAGACCTAGCCAGAGCGAATTTCAGCGTATGATTGACCAGGCGAACGAAGGTTTAGACGGGGTTATAGTGATTGTCCATGATCTGTTAGTATATGGCTCCACCCGCCAGGAGCATGAACGGAACTTTCGAAGAGTACTCAAACGTTGGCATGAAGTAGGCTTTAAACTCAACAATGACAAATTGGTAGTAGGTACACCGGAAGTACAATACTTTGGATATGTATTATCAGCAGACTGTTTAAAACCTGATCCTGCCTAAGTGGCCGCTATCCGCCCCTTGCAACTGTGCCAAATTAGAAACAGTAATGGGAATGATAATTTATTTGGCCAAGTTCGCACCAAACTTATTTAAAGTCACTGCTCCATGGTGCAAGTTGCTGTCAGATAGAGTAGAATTCTCAAGGGACCAACCCCAAATGAAAGTCTTTCAAAAAGTCAAGTATATTCTTACACATACCCCAGGACCTGTCCTCTGATATTATGATCCTAATAAGGAATTAGTCCTACAAGTAGATGCATCTAAGATTGGTTTAGGAGCTGCTCAATTTCAAGACAACAAGCCTGTTGCATTTGCATCCAAATCACTGACAAATTTAGAGGTTAACTATGCCCAAATAGAAAAGGAGATGCTTCCAATACTGTTTGGTTATGTAAGCGTTTCCAGCATTATATTTATGGTTATAGAGTCAAAGTTTAGACTGATCATAAGTCACTAATATCTATCTATTATCAACAAGAGTCACGGAAACTCCGTGAAAACAAGGTTTTCGTATTTCGGAGAAGGGGGTTTCAGACAAAAATGGTACCTAGTTAACAATAATTATGGGTGATTATGTGTTTCGCAGGGACCTGGTTGATAGAAAAGAGATGCCCGTAATTGGTTAAGATTTAATATATCAATTATATATTCTATTTCAACCAATCAGATGTGACCCCCAAAAGGCACAACTACATGTCATAGGGACCATATGTACAAAATTTCATCACATTTCACCGACAGATTTTGACCTATGGTGTTTACTAAAGTGTGGCGGAAAATTACTGAAAAATAATAATTATAATAATAATAATAAAAAAGGGTAAATCAATAAGTCACCCCAACTATGTTGGGGGTGACTTAAATATCTGATCATCATAATAGGTTTTTACTATAATAACAAAATACTTTTAAAGTGATTTTGTATGTGGAATTTTTTTCAAATTACATCATCTGCAATAAAAAATATCATCTGTTGAGAGAGAGAGAGAGAGAGAGAGAGAGAGAGAGAGAGAGAGAGAGAGAGATTTGTACAAAGGAATAATTTATATTTGCAAATATTAATTTATTTATTAAAACTTGTCAGATTTGTTAGAAGGTTTATTTATTTGTTGATTTTGAAATTTTATTCATTTTAATTAATTAATTTATTTATTTATGCTATTTAATTTTATCATTTTTTTTAATTTTTTAATTTTTTTCTTTTTTTCTTTTTCTTTTTTTTTTTCTTTCTTTTTTTTTTTTGGTTAAAACAATACGTAAAAGATAATTGTCTTCTTATTTCATATTTATACCAGTGGTTTTACTGCCAGAAATAATGTTTAAATGGTTTCTCTAATGAATTGCAAATAAAACTTACCTTACAATAGTAAAACCACAAATATAAATATGAAATTACATTAAAGATAGTTATCCCTGTTGTTGTTCATTACTTTGTGTTGTATAATTCTTTGTTTTTGTCTTATGGCAAGGATATAGTCACCAAACAAGATTAAAAGTAGGCCTAAATGTCAAGGTAGGCAAGGCACGATAAGACCCTCAATGCACAATGCTATCACTATATATATATAAGGTACAAATTTCTGTACCGTTATTGTTTGATGTTGATGTCTTGATACATGTGAAATGTTCTTGACTTATATAGGTCAAACCCATCAGTTTTTCAATCTATTACTACTTTTATTCTAAAAACACTATGGAAAGTCAGTGAACCATGGCAATAGTCCATTTGAGTCTTCAGCTCAGGCAAGCTAAAGAGAAGTTGAAAGAAGCTTGTCACATAATCACTCTCCTGCCTTTCTTGGCTGGCAACATATATCAAAAAGTTGTTGGAATAGAAATCTAATATAAGTGATATTTGGAACAATGAATGACTTTGTAATTTCTGTTGGAAGCATAATAGAAATGCTTTGATACATGGCAAAAGATGTGCACAATTTATGATTGAAAGATATAAAACTTACCTTTAATCTGCAAAATATAAATACCAATGGTCCTTTATAAGTGACATCAACACTGCTGAAAATTGAAAGCCTGTTACAAAACATGATCTGTTAACATTATATAAACTTACTTGTTTTTTGTTGTACAGCATCAGATGCTACTTCCTGTGGTAACTTTCTACTGTTAGTATCTATAGATACCACAGTTATACTATAAGTACCACCAGGTGTTAGTCCTGTAATAGTAGTTGATGTATCACCAACTGCTACAGGTTTAGATCCTGAAGAAGTTCCTGTCCATCTGACCTGTTTACTTTCAATGGCACTGTTAGCAGCAGGGTTTGTCCATGTCACATATAATAATTCTGTTCCTACTGGACTTACTTGATCAATTGTAACTTTAAGATCACTAACTGTAATAAAAAAAAATAAGCAGTTATACATAGCCACTGGTTCCTAAGGTTTTGAGAAGCACAGATTATGTACCTACAAAAAAAAAGGCTTTTGTGAAGTCAAGGAAACATTTTTCTAAAAAAAACAGTTTGTAAATGCTGTATCACATGTTAAAAATAAAATCTGATTTTAACAAAGTTTCTATAAAGATGATGAAACCAAACTAGATTCAAATACTTCTCATTAAGATGTCAATATTTAGCATTTAACTCATTTTATCATTTTCATACATGTTTAATGTTGTTTAATAACATTTGCTAACCCCTTCCTGTTCCGGTAAGCATATTTTGAGCCTATACATCATGGGAAATCTCTCATAACATAGACAATTCTAAACCAATTTTCTTGCCACATATCTCATTTAAATCGTCAAAATTGCTGAAAATAATGATAAATCTTTCTAAGGGCAAATATTTATCTTCAGTTCAAAATGCCGACAACAAAATTTTTTCTACAATTTTAAAGAGATAATAGTACTTTTACATTGATTTTGAAAGAGATTATTCACTTCATCGTTATTTCTTAAATAAGCAACAAATATTTTAAACTTGCATACCAAAGTATTCACATTTATTTAAGCTTTTTAACAATATGCCTTTCAATTTTAGAAATCAACAGTCGGTTCATAACAACCAATAATATAGAGCGGTCACATTTTTAAAGCTTGAAATTTTAAGTTACTCCATCGGAAAATGACAATTTTTCCATTTCTTGAATTTTTCTCATGAATAAATCCTTAAATAGACAAAACAAAATCAAGATTCGGAAAATTCACTATGTTTTCTTTTATTCTGTATAATTTTAAATAAGATTTACTTTCCGTATTACATTTAATTTTCCTCAAGAAGGTACGACCTTGAAGCAATATTTTAAAAAAATATGGAGTAAGATCGCCTATTTACAATACGCAACTTTCTGGTTTGTAATGTTTATTTTGTCACTTTTTAGTTATCACACTTTACTTATTTTTGAACGAATAATATCATTATTCATGCCAAAATGAACAGAATTTATCTTAAAATTATTCTTTATTTTTATTTTAAGTAAAAAAATGTCGTTTTTTAAATCACTTTTGAGACATTGCTGACCATTTTCACAGTGAAACTCTTGCCCAGTAGAAAATTTCTTTCACGGCTGGACTTGTCAAAAAAATGAATACAGTCAGTGTGCGTCATCCGATTACCATAATGTTCCAGTAATGATAAATGATAAATCATGTATTTTTTTTTTTTAATTCCTTCAATTTCCTTGAATTTCAAACATAATTTTTTTTAATAGACATAAAGGGGAAAAAGACAGAAAAATGGAGTAGGCCTATTTTAGTATATATAAGTACGTCGATAGCATGTCTTCTACTTCATCCGTATCATATTCGTAAATAAACAAGAGGTCAAATATTAGATCTTTGGTTTTGGCAGAATGATGTTTTTGCTTATTTGTGCAGTATTTCAATGATAAAACACAAGTATAACTATGACAAGTTTAGCAGTATGCAGTGTGCTTATGATGTTGTGACCTAAGTGGTTGAGTGGATAAGGTGTTGGTCTTCCGACCTCTGGCCTTTTTAAATATTGATGGTTCGACCTAGGTCGACGACAAGTGAGAAAGCGGTTTTCCTTCTTGTAGGCGTCTACCTGTTGGCTAGGTATACCAATATTAAAACATGAGGGTACTGCTATGTTTGTCTGTAGAAAAGAGAGTGATAAATCACTCTTAAGGTCGTGGACACTATTAAAAAGCAGATCGTTGATCTTTTACGAGAATTTAAGTAAGATGAGTTGATATTTATAAATAAGAAAAAAACATTCGCAAAAAATTATAAAAATGATAAAAATTCAAAAGTAGCAAATGACAAAGAAAATTTTATGGTGAGTCAGCTCAAATTAATATAACATTTGATTACATCAACTTACTGAAAATCATTTTAAGGAACTATGAACTGAAAGAAATGGACAAGACATGAAAATTACCTTTACATAGTTTTAATGTAACTAAACGCTGGAATAATATGGACAAGTGGTTTTAAAAAAAAGAGTCGATTCATGATTCAAGATTTTTGAATTCAAAGTAACAGCTTTGATGTCCAAGTGGTTTAAACCGTGACTTTCAGTCTAAGTTCAAATCCTACTCTGACAGGTCTAATTCTGAGAAAGTTTGTCAACTTGCATGTCGAAAATCTTTTCTTAGTACATTCTTGTTTCCTCTACCATGCCATAACTGATCGCCTCATGACCACCCATACCACTGACAGATACCAGCAACTTATAATATTGGATAAATGAACTAAAAAATCTTTACCATGGAGTCACAAACCCTTCATTTACAAACCAAATGTAGTTACAACAGATTTGTTTAAAAAAATACAAGCCTTGACTATATGATTGTGTATTTTTACACTAATACATTCATAGTCTAAAAATTTTAATTAATTTTTTTAAACTCCATACAAAAAAAGAAAAGACAATTTCAAGTTTCAACGTCTTGGTATTCACATTTTTTATGTTAAAATAAATAAATAAGAGAGAGAGAGAGAGAGAGAGAGAGAGAGAGAGAGAGAGAGAGAGAGAGAGAGAGAGAGAGAGAGAGAGATTGATTTCGGTAGTTTCTACTGTATTTTATCATAATATCATGAGTATCATACCTTTAGAAACACTAAAAAAATATAATAAAAAATTGCTACTGGTGATTTTAGACATTTTCTCTTTAAAAAAATATCGTAGGGATTACTTGCTTGTCAACATAAAAATATCAGGCGTGAGCGTTCATATTTATTTATATGATTAACTGAACTACAAACAAATAAAAAAAAATAAACAAGAGGCCCATGGGCCTTAACGCTCACCTGAAGATATGTCCAATATTGTCTCCAAAGTGCAATATACAATATATTAAGTACAGAAACTTAAAAGTTTTCTCAAGTTAAGAACTCCCACAAAACTTAGTCAGAAATATATCCACTCACATTTCATTTATAAGTAGCTTATATAATATGCATGAAGTAACTGAAGTGCAATGAATAATTTCCAAATCATTAATCAACTTCAATATACTTATGCAGCTATGTCCTTGACCTTTGAACATATATGACCTCAAACCATAAATGATTCATGTTATTACCTACAATATTCTTATATACATGCCTATGCCTATGCCTAATTACTTTCAAGATAGTTAGCAAGTTAAGTCATCTTCTGGAGCTGTGACCTTGACCTTTCAACAGATGACCTTGACCCAAATACTTAAAATATTCTAATATACATGCCTATAAAAATAGTTTTCAAAGATAATTAGCAATTAAAGTTTTCTTAAAGCAGCTGCGACCTTGGCCTTTCAACATATGATCTTGAACCATATATCAAAATGATCATTGTCGCAATACCTACAATATTCTAATATACATGCCTATACAAAAAGTTAATAGTTTTCAACATAATTAGCAAATTAAGTCTTCTTCTGCAGCTGTGACATTGAACTTTCAACATATGACCTTGAACTATATAACAAAATGATCGTTGTCACAATACCTACAATATTCCAATATACATGCTTATACAAAAAGTTAATAGTTTTCAAGATAATTAGCAATTTAAGTTTTCTTTTGCAGATGTGACCTTGATCTTTCAACATATGACCTTGTACCATATATCAAAATGATCGTCATGTCAATACCTACAATATTCCAATATACATGCCTATACAAAAAGTTTATAGTTTTCAAAAATAATTAGCAATTTAAGATTTCTTCTGCAACTGTGACCTTGACTTTTTAACATATGACCTTGAACCATATATCAAAATGATCCTCATGTCAATACGTACAATATTCTAATATACATGCCTATACAAAAAGTTAACAGTTTTCAAGATAATTAGCAATTTAAGATTTTTTCTGCAGCTGTGACCTTGACCTTTCAAAATAATAATAATAATTTCTTAATGCATATATCAAAATGATTGTTATGTCAATACCTACAATTTTCTAATATACATTCCTATACAAAAAGTAAATAGTTTTCAAGATATAGTGACAAATATATAATTTTTAGCTGTTTCCCCACTCAGTACCCTACAATTTTTCCCATTTTGTACCCCATGGGTACCATTTGTGCAAATCTGAAAATAGATGGCTTAAGGATGTTATAAATGAAACAACTAAGGTATATCTCTTGTAGATTCAGAGGAGAAGATTTTTAAAGTTTTTAACTATTTCCCGTTATGGGGCCCCAAGGGGACATAACTCCTTTATTTGTGCAAATCTGAAAGGGCTTCACCCAGGTATGATGGTTACCAAGTTTCATCGAATTTGGCCCAGTGGTTTTGGAGGAGAAGATTAAAATGTAAAAAGTTTACGCAAGACTCACGACGGACGACGCACGACGGACGAAGATGGATAGCAATAGCTCATCTGAGCTTTCAGCTCAGGGGAGCTAATAAAAAAATTTTAAAAAAGAAGAAGAAGAAGAAGCAGCAGAATTTTAACAATGAACAACAAATATTTCAGGTTGTAAGTCTATTTGTTAAATTTTGTCATATTTTAAAATGTCCAATCGTTTCTTTTCAGGGAATTAAATCGGTGTAGTTTGGTTTATACTACTGAATTGTTGGTAATAAGTAATGTACAATCGCGCTACTAATTCCTTTTTTCCTGGTCAGAAAATAATATTTTCTTTCAACTACACGCAATAAATTAGTTTTTCTCTGGATATTTTTATCAGACTGGTCCACTAAGAGACAATAAATCTTGACCGAGACGTTCGGATAAAAACTTGTAATTTGAAATCGAAAACGTAACAAAAACAAGAATAAGCAATAAAGAACATTTTTTGGCAACTACAGACCTTTTAAAGTGTTTAATCAAACAATTCTTCCAACTTTTCTTACTGGTTTGAAATAGTGAACCCATGTTTTGTCACCAGTAACTTTGTAAATGGTCTTATTGAATTAAGGAAACATTTTGAGTAATTACTTTGCGATTTGTGCTCGTACCTGTTTTTCATCATCTGTCAATATATGCAGTTCATTTGGCAGAAATCTTTGGTTCTTTCAAAATCTGCTTCAAAATGAAATGTACCTGTGACAGCAATATGCTAACAACTTTGATAATATCATAAATCGTATATCTTTCATCATTCAATTATTTCCCTGACATTTGAGACAATTGTCTTGCCTGTTACAGTCACAAGTCGGCCAGATTCTGCTGCTTCTTTGGTGGACTCTTTGCCAGTTCATTTTTTCCCACCTATGAACTGTCTCATAAGATACATTATCAGACCCATAAACTTTCCTCAATTAAGTAAAAACCTGCATTATTGAACGACCGAGTTTTGGGCGAACATTTATATAAGCTTTAATTTATTCAAACTTTTCAACCCGTTTTCCAAATAGTCTCTCTTCTGTCTTGAACAGACCTGGTATAAGGCAATATGCTAAATTAAAGGATAATATTGCCACCGAGAGGTCGGGCAAATATATTTTACAATGGTACCACACATCATAGCATTGGCTTTTACATTTATTGTGTAATTTACAACATTGCCACAGAAATCCCATGTATAATTCATATTTTATCCAGAATGGGAAAGAGTTAAAGAAGACCTCAGTGGCTGAGTGGTCTAAAGTGTGTGCTTATGGATCAGTCTAGTGCCGCTCAAAGCTTTAAGGTTCTAATCACACTCAGACAGATCCTAGATTGAGAAAGTTTGTTTGTTTGTTTAATGGAGTTGTAGCTTTTCTACAGACAATCTTGTTTCTTCCACTGTTCCATACCCAACTGCCTCAATGATATTAAAAATTATTGTCTTAAGGGTGATACACACAATACTGTCTTAATTTAATTCAACATTTGTTAAGACAAACTATGAAATTAAAAGTTGAAATTTTCTAAAACCAACTTTTACATTGGACAAGTTTAAGCATACTTATCCACCATCAACACTGAGTAGTATCCATACTACCAAACATTGTAAATGTCAAACCCGGGGTAGAAAACATCCTTTTTCAGTAAAAAGGGTAATGCAATTAATATTTTTTTTAATACTAAAATGTCTAAAAAAAGTCTTTAAAAACCTCCTAGAAAAAATTGGAAACATTTTCCTTGAAAAGAGTTCATTAATGGCAAAACAGTAACAAAAAATGAAAAGTTTCAAGATAATTCAAAATCAATGAAATCCTAAGCAGTGACACCTTTAAAAACATTACCTTAAAACAAAATTAAAGTATATATAACAATAACATTTTAATATACATGCCTTTACATTTAAAAGACGAGAGAGAGAGAGAGAGAGAGAGAGAGAGAGAGAGAGAGAGAGAGAGAGAGAGAGAGAGAGAAAGAGAGAGAGAGAGAGAGAGGGGGGTATGTGTTTGTGTGATCACCCTTCATAAACTATAATAAAGAATGATTATTAACACATTAACGTAAAATGTCAGGAAACTGCATTAATTATAAGGACAGGTATTCCAATTTGTTTATTGACTCAACAAATTAAATATTTAACATCAGTACGACATCATTCATCAGATTATATATGTATGTAGTTGTCCACGCAAAAAAAATCTGCAATCTTTTTTACCATTTACATGTGCATCAATTCCATCGAATTTCCAAATGGATTTTTATGGCCAATTTTTGTCTGTCAGTGAAAGTATAACAAAGTATACAAAGTTTTAGAGCATTATCAACAAACTCTGTACGTGGAAATTAAACTGATTTCCATTACATTTTTCTCACTTGTCAAGGTCAGCAATTCAAGTGTAAAGAAAGTTTTGCTAGACAACAACAACAACAAAAAAGATGTCTACCTAGTGTGACTGGCATTTTTAGGACTTAAAATCTTATATTTTGCTGCAAAGTCATCAGTTCAGCTACTTGATATTCATGAACCGATATATATGAGTTTATATTAGGTCACTTTTACATTCAACATTGTTGTCATGGTTACGTGCTTGTAATTATTGATTTAACATTTGTACACACTTACCACTTCTAAATAGGTACATAATCAAATCTTCTAAAATGACATTAAATAACCATATGATATACACATAATAGATTATAGTGTAGTTATACATATCTTTCTTGTTTTATGTAACATAGACATGTTTGAGGTGCTTCCCTTTAACTACTGGTTACAAGTATAGAGTATCAATCAAAAGTACAAATCACCTCTACTTACTTTGGTTGTTTGTACATGTTCCACCATAATAGTAAAGGCCAATCTTACATTTGCAAGTTTGGGTAGTTTGTCCAACACATTCAAGTGACTTTGATGTGATACATATAACAGACACGTTACACACAACATCGAAGTCAACTGTTGAACCTGAAAAAAAAATTGTCAGTTATTTTCATGAGAGTTTGTTTTTTCTTCAAACAGCTGAATTAAGCTTTTAAATCATAGCATTGGATTAAAAAAATGATGCGATAATTTTTGTTGCATAGTATCTTTTTTAGTTAACGGCTTCATTTTACTACAAATGCAAAAATGTCAGAGACAAAGATTTAGTCAATTGTATTGACATCAGAAAAATCAAGGATTAAGAAAAGGACATTGTTACCTTAAGGTATATGATTAGCGATCAAATATATATTTATATTTATAAATTTGTTTTACAATTTCTTTTGCGTTCAGACTTAGTCATGACCTTTCTTTCCGGGCGTCTGATTGACTGGTTACACATACGTGAAGATTTATTTTAGACAGAATTTTGCATTTGGCACAATAAGCCAAAATGTCTAGTGTAAGTAACAGTGTTGATATAATGTAAATGCCCGGTTCCACTGCACTTACGGATGCAAAGAGGATATAAATTGTAGCAAAATCTTGCCATCCGTTGGAAAACGCCATGCATCCGTTGCGTACCCATTGCATATGTGCTTCATACGCTCTACCCAACGAGCATTCGCCAATGCGATTTTATCCGAAAAAAAAACTTTTGAGCTGCACAAAACTTTTAAAACGGACGAACTTTCCGCGATGTACAATGCAAATCCGCGACATATACGAGCAACAAACGTTCTATGTCCGTTACCATCCGTTTAACGTCCGCTGTATTCCCTCTGCATCCTCTGGGCATCTTCGCCACTCACAGCTGAATAAGGGGGAAAGATAAGGTTCATTGAACGTCTATACATCGTTAGTAGCACGGTTATAGAAAAGATGTAAGCGTATGAATCTCGTATATAATGTTTTCAAAACGGACAAAGCGTTTGAATCCGGAATGTATCTCGTATATTTATGATGTCTGAAGTTGTCATCCACTTCCATCCACTTTTATCCGCTAAGCTTCCGAGGAACATCTGTTTAACATCCGCACTACATATTACCCACGTCCGTTTTTCAATTCTGGTTTTTGCAAAATTTCGCCATTTTTTTCTATTTCTGGAGAGTGTATGAAAGCGGATGGAGTCAACCCCAAAACTTTGCTCGTCCACTGTGTCCATTTTGGATAGGTTTTTTGTCTATCGGCCAGTGGGACCTGTCCTTTACGAAGATGGTACCTGTTAGTGTGACTGGTATAACTGTAATCGTTTTTGCTTCCGACTTTAAAGCTATACAGGAATACAACAATACCAATTTTCCTAATTAAAGATGCAGATCCAGAAGATGTATATGTTAAAAAGAAGATTGATCTAATGAACAACGTGTTTGACTAACCAAATATCCACTGAGTTTGGCAGAAATACGAGGTCAACCATTATAACCGCCTAGTGGCAGAGCATCCGCCTCTCAGGAGCATGATGGGGGCTAGAACTCAAACCGGCTCATACACAGGACTTTAAAATCTTGCGTCGTTGCCTGGTGCTCGGTCAGCTAGCACCTTACCAAAACGTCGCACTGCATGGGCTTTAGTACACGCAGGCTATAATTCACACTTGCATATCTCCGGCAACCACAAACTTGTTCTTAGTTTAATCTATAGATATTAAAAACCTCAGTCTTAGCCCAAATACCTGAGAAAAGTTATTATGACTTAAACATCACAAAAAATACGATATTACACCAGAAGCAGGATTTAGGTTATAAAGACAAAACTAACTGTATAGATATGCCAGACCATAGTACCACCCTAGTTTTAAAACGTAACATATCCGCGGCTTTGACGTCAAAAACGAAGTTATAAAGTATTTTTGATGAGTTTTGGTGTGACATGTTTGATGCAGTATTTTTCGTGCGTGTCATAGAAGAATAAAATTTTAGATTTGATTTACTTACATAAAGAATATTTATTTTCAGTAAAATCTCATTTTCGAAAAATTTGTCGAATTGTACCTTTTGTCGCGGCGCGTTACATATCATGTGGTGGTATAGATCGGCGTTCGACTAATTTAATTAGTGTTACCTGTATGTATGTATGCATTTGTGTATATACTGCTTATATTGTATACGTGCACAACTTACCAGACACAGGTAAGAAATGAAAATGGTAACCTATAATAGAAGATTAATATCATATCAAATAAAACGTTATTATTACCAAACATTATATTTTAAGATTTCAATAACGGTTTTTAAATTATTTTTGTAAATTGGTTACACTAAAGAAACACTCTATTTTAAGGGTTCTGATTATTTTAATCAATATTAAACATACAGATAATTTAATATCATTTTGATTTAATTCAATTCATTACATTTTACCAATGTAGTTCCTTGTGACCTAGCAAGTAGTTTGAAAACATCAAGTTATTTGACATTCGATCCTTTTGACCTAATAAGGATATAAGAATGTGTTGCACACGTTGCTTGAATATTTTAGATTGTTGAGCAAACAAGTACAGTTAAAATACTTCTTACTTCAGCAGCAATTAGTTGGTCAATAATTTTGTATTTAAACATTTTACTTATTAGACTACAAGCATGCACTTCTTGACAACATATTTGTAAACCTACTACATACGTGCAACCAAGTATAAATGATAAAAGTTAAGGTGAAGGAGGAATGTATTTGTCTAAATATCATTCTGTGTTCAAATCTTTTTAAAATATATATAAAATGTATTTAATTTATAAGTTTTAAACAAGTTTGGCATCAAATTTCATTACAGCTGTAATTATAGATAAACACCACTCGTAAAGCTTATTTGGTTTTAACCTTTGTGTAAAAGAGCAGAAAAACTGGTGTTTTATGTCTCAGTTAAAATCCTTCACTGGTCAGGGAGTAATTAATTCTGAAATGCAGCTGAACAACTAAGTAACGATTTTCTACATACTTAAATTTTACTGTGTGATATTTTAGAGGTACTGTAGTTTACAATTAGGCATTTAGATTATGAAGCAGGCAAAGCATCATGTTGGTTACTGGAAGAAATTAGTTTTTCTATAAAAAAAAAACTGTGCCAGTTTTATCAAACATTTTGTTGACTGATTAGGATAATTTTTGACTAAACTTCCACAAGAATTAATTATATTGATATGCGTAATACTAATTGCTTAAAAATGCAGCGAATAAAGTAATATATTAACAACCATTAGAGAAAATGTATAGAGGGACCGCATTAAATATCTTTTTGGACTTGAGAAAATTTAGCAACGGCCTAAATATAATTAACAAGAGGACAAAATGGCTAGGGTTTTTTTTAAATAAAACTACTATAAAATTATTTATCATCTTTTTATTTTAAGACATAAATGACAACCTTTTTTAAACCAGGTATTTGAACCAAAATCTTTTTCAAAAATTTAAGGTAAAATTTGAATTTAAGAAAAAAATAACAAAATTAATTAAGTCTTATTTATATCAAACGAAATTCACCTTTAATGAAAATCAGAATTTTTCTTTTCATACTATTTACAATAATGTAAAGTGTTAAGCGCGTATAGCACTATAGGTATGCAAGTGTTTAGGTAAATTCATAGTGCACTATTCAATGTGTCAATTTTACGTTACGATATATGATCCCTAGGTCAACGCATGGTTTTGTCGTGGGCGATAGAGAGAGTGATAACTATTGATTTTATTTTTCAAGTAAGTCTTACTACAGAAGCTTTAGTAAACTTCGATGGAAAGTTATATACAATTTAATACCAACAATATTGTAATATTTGAACATTTTTCCAATTCTGGACGAAACGGTCGACAAAAGGCGTCTGTTTTGTCATTATTTTACTTCTATGCAAATGAATATACTGGCTATTTTGAGGGCTGTTTCATAATTAAAATTGTCTTTCAAAGTTTCCAATGAGTAAATACGCTTTAAACAACTGGTGGGTTTAGTTATTAAGTTAATGCCGTTATAAATAAAATAAAATTATTACTTTAAAACATACCAGGCTTTGTACAACTGAGTCCTCGTTAATGATTTTAATACAAAGGTAAAGATACTGTTTTATGTTTGTATTGGGGAAAAACCAAAAGGTGTATCACACCATAGTTATTATATAATGATGCTTACCACTGTCCACCATGTGGCCAATCCCGATATAAATGTGATCGACACCATGACGTCTAAGTTCTGTGTGTTTAGGTAGTCATGTATCCTTTAGTATTTGATAAAACACTTTTTACCACGTCCCAGTTATAACAAGGAAGTTAAAATTAAGTTATGTCCTAGTTTAATGCATTTGTCAAATTCAGTATTAATCAGTATTTAAACACCAGTCCGGATTACTCAGACAATTAAAATAACGATATTACGCAAAACTTTTATCTGACTACTGATGATTTATGTAGTCAAGAAGTATAATTATATATATATATATATATATATATATATATATATATATATATGTGTGTGTGTGTGTGTGTGTGTGTGTGTGTGTGTGTGTCATATTTCATCAATACCCAATGGATGGAATAGCAATTCGGTTGTAATAAACACTAGATTGAAACATTAAATCAAGATAGAGTACTATATCATCTTATATAACTTACATTATTTAAATACAGGCTTATTAAAATAAAAATAATAAAACAAGAATAAATTATTTACATCTCGACGATTTGTTTATTTAATGATCCCTGATCTATTTTATTTGGAACAGGCTTATAAAAATATATACAGGTTCATCCAGAAAGTTTTGCACCCCCTGTTATTTTCACACTTGGCTTTCTATTGGAAAAAATGGGTTTTAAAATATATTAAATTGTATTTATCTAAAAGAATTTTTAGAATACGACACAAATACGTAATGTAATTTCTGTTTTTAGATATTTTATGCTTATCTCAAAATTATTATTATTATTACTTACTACTTAAAAAGGGCAATTTTACCATTAATTTGAAGAAATATTCAGCTACTTTCTTGAATATTGCTACATAATTTTATTATTTCTGAAAACATAAAAAATAAGCAAAATTTATAAAACACTAATAAATTGAAAACTGGGAAAACATAAATGCGTTTACGGTTTACGGCCGTTCAGTTCGCCGTGGTGAGAAAAGTTCTGAAAAAGAATCGAATAAAAAAGATTATTAGGCAAAATAAACAAGAACAAAGTAAGTTTTTTGGTAAATGTTTGGTTTTAATACATTTTCTAGAGAGACAATCCGAAAAAGTATCTATCAGCAAGGTTTAGGTACAAGAGGAAATAATTGCTCATAAGAAAAACGAACAAAAACGTTTCTCTTGGGTGAAGGAACATAAAACCAATTACTTTTGGAAAAAACTTTTGTTTACAGACGAATCTATTGTTAAAGCTAACAGCAGTCAGAAAAAATTGAGAATAAGGCGTTATTTGCATGAAAAGTACATCCCAAGATACATTGAAACGACAGAGAAGCATCCTGCACAAATCAACGTATGGAGCATTATCTCACCCTATGGGCCAGGTATCTTAAAAAGACTGACTGGAACAGAAAATAGCACAATATACCAGTCTTCTATTATACAAAGAGGTAGAGGTTCTTTGTAAATGTTTGGTATTTCTTATAACGAATAGATTTTTTAGCAGGACAACGCCACTTGCAATTCGTCCAGGACAACCCTGGCGTTCTTGGAAAATAAAAAAGTTAAAGTCCTTAGTTGGCCTCCGAGTTCTTCAGATATGTCTTCGATTAAAAAGGTTTGGGATTGGTAAAAGAGTAGCCCGAGATGCACCAACATTTACTGTCGAAGTATGACAAGGAGAGTCGCTGATTTGTATAAATCATGGGGTGGCCAAACGAAATACTTATATATTGTGAAGGTGATACAATGATTTAAACCGTTGCTTTTATATTAAGATAAAATAAGTATTTTATAATGTATGGTATAGAAGAACAATGGCGATAAAAGTAAAACACGGACATATAAGAAAATTGTATAATTACGTATCTCCCCTAAACTATGTCTTGGTGGTATTATATAATCAGTGAAATAAAAGATACAGTATTGTATGCTAGAATAAATCCAATTAACTTTAAGCACATTTGTTATACTTAGCAACAAGAGTTATAATTAGGGCATTCCCTAAAATGAGGTTATGAAGAGAATGAGAATGGGCACATTGAATAAAATGCGACACAGTTTTTTCTTTATTTGACCCATAATCATGATAGAAAAAAAAGTTAATTCTTATATTTACAATCTTCAGATACAATAAACTCAAGTTTTTTGTCAGAATGACATTTACATTACTTGTGTATATACTAATGGCGGTTGAAAAAATCATTTTGTTTGAACATTAATAGTTTTGATAGCCGTGAAGCTCCGCGCCTTCATAATGAATTTTCTCCGACATGACTGACCTAAATCTCCTCCCACATCCGTTGACACTTCATTAAAAAAACCTAATCCCTCAACTTAACTTAAAAACATTTTTATAAACTGTTTTAATTTCTTAATTATATTTTTATTGAAATTAAAAGAACAATCAGGAAAATGGAAATTTGTAAGCTTTGGGCACTGTATTAAAGGTTTGTACAATTTGAGTGGTTAAAATAAAAGTTTTTACATGATTTAAAGTGGTAACATTTATGTGATGTCAGGTAAAATAAGGGGGTAATATAATGAGTTAGATAAAGGATAGAGTATTGTATGTTCAGGTAAATTCATTTAACTTAAATGACATTGGGTATACTTTAAAACAAGACATGATTTTGTTCAACCATACACGGTCATTTGACTGTTAAATATAAACTTTTTGGTACAATTTAAGTGGCATGTTATAAATACAACCGTATAAATATTTAAAGAAGTAGAATAAGGTAAATTTTCTTAAAAGAGTTTTTGTCCTCTAACTATAGATTGTTTTATACTTGCCGTCATGTGACCTAGTAAGGTATTAATCTGCTACCCTTTTTATTTGAATATTATAACCAGTAAGATAAGGTGTAATGTTATATACTTGTATATAAAAGTTATCTACTTCCAGTTTTTCCTCTAATTTTGTATGTTCAGGTTTATACTTGTTGTAAAAACTGGGCCATTTTGATATGCCAAAATGTATAACATTCATAAGAATGAAAACATTGAAAATATTTGAATACGTCATGCAGATAAAGCCAAGAAAATATTTAGAGATTTAAGAGAAAGCGAAGTAACTGCTGATCACAGTAACTGACATACGTAACCAATTATTTGCCAAAAAGTGTTCCAAATATATTCAAATGAAAAATAATAATAATATTACATCTGTATAGCTGGTTATATCTTGGTGTAAGTGACTAAAATTATAACCAATCAAAATACTTTTTTCTACTTTTTCCTGCCTCGGTGTTCAACAATATCCAACACACAGACGTATCAAGCTTGTGTTTTTCGATTCGTCTTTTCAAATATGTCCGTTCTTTTTAATCAGCTTAACAGGCTGACACTTAAATCCATGTGATATGTTGACTTACGACTAATTGTAACCTTGAATTGGACATCTGCCCATTATTACAATATTAAAGTTAAAGTTATCACCTAAACTCACGTTTGTCTAAAATATTAAATATACTGAACAAAATAAATGTAGCAATTGCTATAGAAATATATTTAATCGAGTAAATCAACTTTATATTTAAATCATATTTAATATTTCATAAGCTATAACATTTCATTGTTTAAAGCTATGTTTAATTTAATCTCATTTGATAGTCTTGTTACATGTAACGTCATCGTTAATCTGAGACGCAACAAAATCAGTTTTTCAATATCTGGTATGACTACCGTTTGCGTTTATTTAAGCACCACAACGTCGACGAATGCTTCTGATTAACTTTTGGATTTCCGTCAGTGGTATTTGCTGCCATTCACGTAACAACGCTTGCGTTAATTCATTAACGTTATGGACGTCATGGTTTTCCTGAATTCGACGGCCAAGCATATCCCAAACATGCTCAATCGGAGATAAATCGGGTGAACGCGCAGGCCAATTTAAGTTTTAATTTTGTGCCGTTGCAGAATATCGTGTGTGTGTCTAGCCGTATGCGGACGAGTGTTATTCTGCTGTTATATAGTGGCATGGTGCTGATTTAAGTAAGGCACCGAATAGGAACAATAATTTCATTACAGTAAAGTTGAGAATTTAGTCCTACATAACGATCAAGGTGAATGACGTTTTGTGGATCGTACCGTCCACCACTACGTCGCCAAACTCGGGCTTGAACATCTGCAAATTTTAACATAAAATCGTGATTCGTAGGTAAATAACACTTCGTTCCAATGTCTTTGAATCCACCGTTGGTGTAAGGTTGCCCACTGAACTCTGAGACGTCGATGATGTTGTGTAAGGAGAACACCGACAGCAGGTCGCACTGATCGAAGGCGATTTCTGACAGTTTGACCAGATATCCTGACTCCTGTTGCATTTCTTAATTGTCTTGCAATATTAGGAGCGGGCATAAAGCGATTACGTCTTGATGTTATAACAATGAATCGATCTTGTCTCTTGTCATTGCCGGACGTCTTCCCATAAGACGTTTTGAAAAGTTTTCTCTGGGTTCAATTAAACACTACTGAAAAAATCGGTGTCCATTAAAAATGTTTACTATACAGGTGTCAATGATATGGACGGGTGGTTTCATCAATTAGGTTAAATCACGGTTAGCGACGTTAAATTATGACCTTATTATGAAATAAAAAATTGACAGAGCGCCTCAATCCTTTTACTAAAATTATACGCAATTGTATATTTTTGTAATGCATTTTAAATATATTTTAACGAAAGTAAAAATATTGCTAAACTTATTTTGTTCAGTAAATAAACATTTAAATTGATTCACTTTGTTCATGTAGTGAATACCGTGAGGAAGATCTTGTATGAGCACCGCGTCTGATCAGCATATTAGGAAGAGCTTGTATGAGAAGCAGTCTAATAAGCTCATAACGAAGGGCTTGAATGGCTACAGAGTCTGATAAGCCTTTCAAAAGGTCTTGTATGAGCACATAGTCTGATAAGCCTATGAGGAAGTTTTTATGTAAGTGCAAACATAATTAACCTACCGAGAAGTTCTTTGAAACCTCAGCGTCCCGAGCCTATTGGGAACATATAAATGGCAGCCCTGATGATTTATTGAAAAAACACCACATATAAGCACAAGGTTGGGTTTGTATATTTGTATGATTCTATAATATTTCACTTATAATATACTTTTTATATCTTTTCAGAAAAAATTGCTTCAAAATGGCTTAGACAGATAAACTTGCTGCACAGTGTCCAGTTTATACTGACCAAAAATGTGAGTTATGTGAAACTAAAAACATAATGTTTCAGTGTATCAACTGTGATGAAGTAAAGCATAAAAAACTTTAAAATGGTTTGTTTAATATCACGTAAAAGGTATAAAATTAATCAAACTGGGGAAAAATGTACACGGGGATTTGCTTATGTATTGTAATACATATAATTGTTCAATCTGCAGAGAGTGCGTTACCAGTGGTGTACTTTTAATCACCCCAAGGTTAGAGTGGAGGAGGTTATAGATACGTAATAAGAACAACTATCAAATATCATCAGACAGACAAACGAAAAGTCTGAAAGATATACAGATGTCCTGAATACCATTACCCGAAACAAAATACGATTTTCCAAGTCCTTGGCCAAAATAACTAAAGAAGTAAAAGCTAGAAATAAGCAGCTTGAAATAAGACTAGACAAAATAGAATCTGAATATATCCAACAATTGGAAAATAAGACAAAAACAATATAGAAGTCATGACTGAGCTGGAACAAAGATAAGAAAAAGAAGAGCTCCATTTATATAAACTGATGCAACAATGTGAAAGCAAACAGAGACAGAGAAATATAAAGATGGTACAAGTTGTTGTAGACATAATGCAGATAGTAGATAAATATACGCAGTGTGAACAACCAGATGAAGTTAATCCACCCAACTTGAAAACCAGAAATGTGAATGATCAGGAAATTTAAGATTCGTTTGGACATCTTGATATTTAGACAAACCAGAAGTCAAAGAGCCATTACAAATAAACAGAAACGTTTCATCAGTCATTGATATCAAGATAATTAGCAATTTTACTAGACTCATGTAGTATCTAAAGTTAATGACCAGGCTTGGTTATGGACAAATGGTGATAAAGATATTATTGGTGACATCAGATGGTAAAGTTATACAGAATATCAATTCTGACTTTGATATTTATTATGCCGCTGTTTCTACATCTGGAGATCTACTTATGAAAGAGTCTCATGGTAATAAAGCAGAAAAGATAACTTGGGATAACAAATTAACAGACATATATACAGCAAGAGATGACTATATGACAAAAGGAATCACTGTTACAGATACAGGAAATGTTCTTGTTGTGTTGTATAAGTATGATGGCAGTAAGATTATGGAAGTAACAACCAGCGAAAACAACATCAGAACAATACAACGTGATCCAGTAGATAACCAACAACTGTTTTACAAACCGTGGTTAATCTGTACTAACATAAATGGTGACATTATAGTTATAGAACATGTAAAAGTATAAGTTGTTAACCAACAGGGACAGACGAGATATACCAGGCAGAAGGGGAGACAACTGAAGTACTCAATTGATCCACAATATGTAGTAACAGATAAACATAGACATATAATTATTAGTAACTATAATAACTCTGTAGTACATGTCTTAGATGGAGATTGCAAGTTCAAACAATATCTGATAACAAGGGTGTGACTGGCCTGTCGGATTGGACGTAGATAATCATGGTAGATTGTGGTTGTGTTATTATAGAAAACAGGAAATCAATATAACAAATTATTTGTAAAATATGTGAAAAATATTCAACAATATCCAGTGATCATTTGAGAATTCACATTGTTGGTTACTATTGTGCATTTTGTATCATTAAACATTTTTATTAAATATTAATTTTGTACATTCAGTTTTACAGATTCATTCTCAAGTATCTACATATTTTTGAGAGGTCCACACATCATATTGTGAAATCACAATCTCGTGTATTGTGAAACATTAATGTAATTGTAGATTGTTTCAACTTAATGCATACACATGTTTTAAAACTAAGTTCGGTTTTTTTTTTTTTTTTTTTTTTTTTTTTTTTTTTTTTTTTTGCAGCTGTTCATTTTTAGAAATCAGGATAATAAAATATCTGTAACAAATATTGGATAAATAATTAACAACAGTCCGTGATCATTTGAGGAGTGGCATTGTTTATGCTCTTGAACATTTTATTGTATACAATATTGACTTTTACCAAATATTGATTTTGTATATTCAGTTTTTTTTATTCATTCTCAAGTATATTTATATTTTGCAGAGTTCAACAAACCAAGTTGTGGCATCACAACATCGTGTATTCTGAAACTTTAACGCGAAGGTAGATATTTCAAAGTGAAGGATACACATGTTTAAATAAATTAAGCTTTACAACCATTGTTGCTGCTGTACATTTTGATGAATTATGTAGCTTTCACTTTCTGAGATCTTTCAAATTCACTATCATGTGGTAAATAATATTTTTACAAATACTTTAAAACTCACAAATCTGTGTAGTAAATCACATTTCTATACTCATAAACATCAGTGACCATCCATGTTTTCAGGCGTAGAATCAAGTCTTCATTCTGAAGTATAGTACTTTTTCTTTGTAAAATGTATTCCATTAGAATCTAGAACATATATATTTTTTATTTAGTCAGTAAAATAAACATTTATGACTAAAATTTATTGTTTGTTGTTATTATTAATAAAATAAATAAAATAATTGTTTATGTCCAAGATTTTTCAATTCTGAGAAAATCAATTACCTTCCGAATTCAAACTGAAATAAACCTTTTTTCCAAATAGGATGTCTCATAATGAGTTCGAACCTTGGTGGAGAGAGTTGTTGCACAACAGGAAACAGTAATTAAAACATAGTCCCAATTTTAAGGTCGTTTCCAGATAGTTCTAAAATTTAAACATCAAACAAAAGACGTTGTCATCAGATACTATGTTAAAATGTAACTGCAGGAAAAAGCTAAGATGCAACAGCAAAACAATAAGTAACGACTTGCTGTATACGCACGATACGTTCTACCGATTTTCTTACACTTTCAGTCAATCAAATTCTTTCTTTTCAGTCCAGTTTATCACAGACTCAAAAATAATGATTAATAAATTACACAGCAAGGAAATACTTTCTTATAAATCTGTGAACTCACATTCTCCACATAAAAAATAATCTCATACGAAATGATGTTACTTCATTATGCAACATTTAGATCACAGTAATCTAGGCTGATTTCAGCGTCTGTAAACCTGACAAATTATTTGTTGATCGTTTTGCTGTCGTATTATGTTGCAAAAGTATTTTATAGTTTTAAGCAACTATTTTTAAATCTCTGTCTATTGATTTATGTTTAAACATATTACTGATGCCTAAAATGTATATATGAATGATATGGCCGTTGCGATGTTTTTGATATGTTACATTCTAAGCCAGATTCATTATTTTGGCATCGAATGGACAAGTTAATACCCTTTTCCTCCTAATGTCAAAGACCAGGCGAAGACTCGATATCCAAAATTTCAAAGGCTTATGCATGACCTGTTTGGGGTTTGAAACAACCCTTGAGGCAGATGCTCTACCACTGATCATCGGTGCAGAAAAGTGAAATGATACATTTTTATAAATAAGTCAAGATTCTGGCATATATTGAGGAAGTTTACTAATTATGCAGAAAACTTGAATATCACGAAAAACCGCTTATAAAAATAGGTGCTGTGATAGTAAGTATGTATTTTAGAATACTAACCTAAATACTGGAAAAGATACTTTTAACTCATAACTCAGTAGGCAGTATATGTACTTTAGAATACTAACCTAAATACTGGAAAAGATACTTTTAACTCATAACTCAGTAGGCAGTATATGTACTGTCAGAAAATGTACCATTTAGCAAAATTTCCAGCCGACTTAAATTTTGTAGTTTATTTTAAACTAAGGTTTGTTCCCTCACACGTCTGCCTTGACACGGGACCTCGTTTATTTTAAGTTCCCATCCGACAGAACCGTGACTTTCCTTTCGTAATGCCGAGTACTTCGCGAAAGAACAGTCACTACCCAATTTCAAGTCTTGGGTCAGACCCGGTCGGGGTTCTAACCCACGACTCCCACTTAAGGAGCGAGCACTTTACTGAGCTACCGCAGTGGTCCATTTTCATAGTACCATAACGCCTAAGAATAATAATTTAATCAAAAACAAGAAAAAAAACTACTATTACCTCTGATAATTAGGGTTAAGAGTTCTTAGTTTATAATGGATGGTAAAGAAGAACTGTTTTGATACAAAGTAAAACACAAACATGAAAGGAAATTGTATTATTATCATCCTTTACCAATGTCTTGGTGAAATAATTTAATCCGTTAGATAAGGAATGAATTAGTAAATTCTTTTAATTTTAAGGACATTGGTTATTCTTTGGGACAAGAATAATAGTTTTGCTTAAATATACACCGTCGTTCGACTGTGAATTCCAGTTAATTAAGAATAATGTAACTAGTATAATATAAAAAAGCTTACAATAATTGTTTAATTCCTTTTAATGTAATATGAATTTTCCTAATTGAAACAGCTGTCCTTAACCGTAGACTGACATTTTTATTCAAATCATGTTTTAAACTGCCGTCATGCAACCTAACTATGTACTGATTTGCTATTATTGTTTTTATTTAACTATTATAAGCAATAAATAAAGTGTAATGTTATATATTTAAAGATTGACATTTGTTTTTGAGTCGGTCATCAAGGTATAAACTGTTAAAGTAGACAATGGGGCAAATCACATAAACCAGAAGCGGTTTATGATTGATTTGCCCCATTGTCTACTTTTACACTTCGTACCTTGATGACCGATTCAAAAACAAATGTCAATCCTTATATTTACAATCATGTCCATTCATAAAATAAAAGAATAAAAAAAAAAAATTGGTTTCATTTTATTTTTCTTGTCAAATGCATTTTTTAAAATTTTCAGTTTGGCCTCGCCCTCTAAAATTGTCCATGTTAGATAAGATTTGAAAAAGGTAAAAATTAATAATTAATGTTTAAGTAATATTTAGTTTGCGAATGATAAATTCGTTAGTAGACCAGACTGAATGGAAGATAAGGAAATGGAAATATCAACTGGGACTATTTGCTGGTTTTGCAAATAATCAGATATTCCTACGCCATTCGGAACTATTTACGCTTTAACTGTTCATCGAAAAATAACGTCAGTCAGTCGTAAAAGGTTCATCTAGGCAGTGATAATTAGATTGTAAATATATGTATTTAAAAGTTATTTACTATTTGCTTTATGTGTCTTTTTGTATGTTCAGGTTTATACTTGCGCCATTTTGATAAGTCAAAATTTTAAAAAATCAATAAAACATTTCATAAGACTTTTGCATGAATTCATTCATTCATGACATATTCAGACGACGTAAGCCTGTCTTTTTGGCTCTGTTCAGATATAATGGTAAAATAAAAAAAGGTGAACAAATGCCAATAAGTTTACCAAAGAAAATGGTTCTCACCTCCGAAATTTTAAAACCAATTTATGTCATCACTATATATATATATATATATGGACTCATATAATTTTGGAACTTTAGATTCATTTTTTCAATTGTTTGGCTTATGTTTTTATTTATCAAACTTTTCGGCCCCTAGTGTCACTGATGAGGAACGATTTTCCGAAATGTGCACATATGGCACATCAAAATTTAGCAGGTATTTGTTATATATATAATTGTCAGCATATTAAGCTGATTATAAAAATAGTCCTTTTCGAAAAGACTAATGTTAGGAAGGCTTGTATGAGAACCAAGTCTGAAAAGTCTAATAAGAAGGGCTTGTATGAGCACAGGGTCTGATAAGCCTATTAGCAAGGTTTCATGTAATTGCAAACTTAATGAGCCTATAGGTAAGCTCTTTGAAAGTTCACACTATTGGGTAAATTTTAAATGTCAGCCCTGATAATCTCATTGAAAAGCATCACATATAAACACAAAGTTTGTGTGTTTGTATAATTCTACAATATTTAACTTGTTACTTATTTTTATCTCTTTTTTAGAAAAAAATTCATTCAAGATGTCTCAGACAGATAAACTTGCTGCGCAGTGTCCAGTTTATACTGACCCAAAAATGTGAGTTATGTGAAACTAATAACATAATATTTCAGTGTATCAATTGTGATGAGTTGATGTGTGAAACTTGTAAAACATTACATCTAAGAAGTAAAGCATCAAAAAAACATAAAACGGTTTGTTTAATATCACGAGAAATGAAAAAAAATTAATCAAACTGAGGAAAAATGTCCGAGTCACACAGAGGAGGTTTTGCTGATGTATTGTAATACATGTAATTATCCAATCTGCAGAGAGTGCGTTACCAGTGGTGTTCATCTTAACCACTTCATGGTGAAAGTCGAGGAGGTAATAGATACGAAACAACAACAACTATCAAATATCCTTAGGCAGACAAACGAAAAGTCTGAAAGATAAAAAGATGTCCTGAAAACCATTACCCGAAACAAAATACGATTTTCTGAGTCCATGGCCAAAATAAAACAAGACGTTAAAGCCAGAAATAAGCAGCTGGAATTGACTTGACAAAATAGAATTTAAATATATCCAGCACTTGGAAAAAAAGACAAAGAGAATACAGAAGCCATGACAGAACGGGAAGAAAGATTAAAAGAAATAATGTCAGAATTAAATCAGCTGATACAACAGTGTGAACGCAAACTGAAAGAGAGGAATATAGAAATGGTAACATTTGTTTCAGACGTAATGCAGCGAGTAGATAAATATACACCATGTAAACAACCACACAAAAGTCCACCCAACCTGATAACCAGAGATGAGGATGATCAGGAACTTAAAGATCTATTAGGACATCTTGATATGAGGACAAAACAAGAAGTCAATAAACCATTGCAACTGAACAGAAACATTGCATCAGCCCTTCTTACCATAGATGTCAAGATAATTAGCATGTAGTAACTAAAGGTAATGACCAGGCTTGGTTATGGAGATTTGGGGAAAGCGATATGTCACTGATGAAATCAGATAGGAAAGTTATACAGAATATCAATACCGGGCTTTAATGTGTATGATGCTGCTGTGTCTACAACTGGAGATCTTTATGTGACAGAGTTTGGTGGTATTACAGTAAAGAAGATAACTAGAGATAACAAATTTACAGACATATATACAGCAAGAGGAAACTATGTGACACAAGGAATCACTGTAACAGATACAGGGAATGTTCTTGTGTTTTTTGCGTACAACAACAGTAAGATAGTGGAGATAACAACCATTGGAAAACACATCAGGACAATACAATATGATCCAGTAGATAACAAACAGCTGTTTGATAATCCCCTGTTAATCTGTACTAACATAAATGGTGACATTATAGTTACAGATGATGATAAAATAGTAGTTGTTAACAAACAGGGATAAAAGAGAATTATACATCAGGCAGAGGGGAGACAACTTAAGCATTCATTTAGCCCACAATATGCAGTAACAGATAAACATGGACATATGATTATCAGTGACCACTTTAACTCTGTAGTACATGTCTTAGATGGAAATGGCAAGTTATACTATATCTGATGACATCAGAACAAGGGTGTGACTGGTCTCTCGGATTGGACCTGGATAATCATGGTCGATTGTGGTTCTGCAACTATAGAAAACAGGTAATCAAAATAATAAAATATTTGTAAAATATGTGCGAATATTCAACAATATTCTGTGATCATTTGAGGATTTAAATTGTTAGTAACTGTTGTGTATTGTGTAATATTGATCACTTTTATCAAATATTGATTTTGTTCATTCGGTTCTATGGATTTCTTCTCAAGTATTTCCATATTTTGGTGAGATTAACTAACCAAGTTCTGGAATCAAAATCTCGTGTATGAAACTTTAACATAAGTGTAGATAATTTCAACTACATGCATACACATGTTTTGAAATTAACTTTGACAACCACTGTTGCAGCATTGTATTTTTAATGAATTGTGTAGCTTTCACTTTATAAGACGTTTAAAAATTTTTAGCATGCAGTATCACATGGTCAAAAATATTTTTACAATTATTCTAAGACTCAATATTAGGAATGGTCAATCATATCTTATACTTATAAACATCAATTACCATCCATGTTTTCAGAAGCCGAATCAAGTCTTCATTCTGAAGTATAGAAATTTTATGTGTAAGATGTACTTCATCAGATCGTTAATCTTAAAGAAATGCACATAATTTTATTTAGTCGGTAGAATAAAAATTATCAATAAAATGAAAGATTTATTTATTTTTTTTAAATAATTGTTAACGTCCAAGGGAATCTATGGTGGAGGAAGAGAAAATTACCTTCCCCTTTTAAACTGAAATAAAACTTGCTGATCAAAAGGAATTGCTTCTACTGGAATTCGAGGTTTGCTGACAAGAGGTGTTGTTATTTTTCACAGCACAACATCAAAATCAGCATTTCATACATAGTGCCATTTTAAAGTCGTTCCAAGAACGTTCTTATATTTTAACGTTAAAAAAGACGTTGTCATCAGAAACCGTGTTAAAATCTAACAGCTGTAAAAAGCAAAGATCCAACAGCAAAACCAGAAATTACACCTAGGACGTTTGGAATACGCACAATACGCTCTTCTGAGTGCGGCACACTATGATTCATATAAGCTCCAAACCACATATTAGATATTAACTCCCGTTCATTACGGAAGACGAGAAAGGTCAACAAAAATAAAAAATATAACTGCTGAACAACTTGAGCTCACGAGTTACTAACCGGTACGCACGAGTTGCTATCTTTTGCGCTCGTTGTATCTCTGTCATCTCTGATCTTGGGGTTCCCTTCCGGTATACTCACTTCCGTGGAACTCCTTACTTCATGTGACGTCATATCCTTATGCCGTCACACCCGCTGACGTCATAAATTCTTAATAAATCCAGCAACCAGTATAAATTATTTAATAAATAATGCAAGTGTCCCTCTCCCATTATTGTGGACACTCGATTTTCGAGAGATCGGAATAAAATTTGGTATACATTTAGTATATGAGAATCAAATATCATAGTCATAACAGGGCTATGGATACTACTGGGGGACGCTCCTTATTTCAGACACTCATGCGTTACTATAATGTTTAAACTTTAACTTACATTGCCAAACAACGCATAAACTTTAACTGATATTTTCAAATAAAAAATTGCCCGCAATAAAATCAAAATCATCTTAACTATAGAATATTTCTGCTAACTTCAATTTATAAATATTCAACTTACTATGAGTGTTTCCTCTGATAAAATCGTTGGAACTGATGATGAAACTATCAAGAGTTAGCAACTCAAGTTGTGAAACTCGTGCGCAAAAGTTGTAAAACTCCTTCGCACCGATAAGTAACTCGTGCGCACAAGTTCCATAACTAGTGCGCTCAAGTTAGTAACTCATGCGCACCAGATACTAACTTGTGCGCGCAGGTTAGCAAATCGTGTGCACAAGTTTTTTTGTTTTTCTTTCTTTTTTTTTTTTTTTTTTTTTTTATTATTATTATTATTATTAAAAAAAATTTAAAAATGAAAAAAAGAAGAGGAACAGGAAATAAATAATTGTAGATTGATGGACATGCGTCAGTTGAGATATTTTTTTTAAATCGAGGCTGACATGTCATTTGTGTTGAAGGAATCTGGGTTTTCAACAGAATTTCGTGAAGAGACAAAAGTATTTATTGAGATACGTCCTGAATGAAACTTGAAACAAAGTGGAAAGAAAAAATACACTTACAAAGTCAAGTAACTGTTGAATTATAAAAAATTAAACATGCATAAATCATGGTTAAATGATTTCATCAGTAAAATATCTTCTTTACTGAAAAAGGAAACCTTTTTAATTGAATTTGTGGAGCTTGAATAGGTAAGAATTGGAATAAAAGGTAAATGTTTATTGTTTATTTTTATTTAGTAATGATTTAGAAATCCAACAGTGACTGACATACGTAACAAATCATTTACCAAAAACATGTTTCAAATATCATCGCATAAAAAAATAACATTACATGTGTATAGCTGATTACATCTTGATGTAAGTTACTAAAACGAAATACTATAACATAACAAATGAAAATACTGTAAATCGCTTAATTTTCGCAAGCACTTTATCTTTGCGAATTTCGCAACACGGTAACAATTCGCAAAAATTAGCTGCTAGAAATTAAAGTGTTTCTAATAAAATTAAATCGATGTTTTTATGCAGTTTTGCCAAAAAAAAACTGGACGCAAACACGTACAATACATTATTATCGTTTTAATGCCTGCTCAGTGTAGTAAATCCAGAACAGTGTCGATGTGATTGGCCTTAAACCATCCAAAATTACTAGCGCATTCTGACAGAGCAGTACATGTTGTAAGTTATAAATTGACAATACCTATACTATTTTTACGTTAGTACTAAATAGATAACGCCTCTTACGTGAATATAAATGTATTATGTATGAATAATAAACCGACCGTGACATAATATATACAGATATAAACTAATTTCTTTGGTAAAGTAGCGTGAATTTCATGTCGCAAAATAGGTTTTGGTATTGATTCGCGAAAAAAGTGCTGCGAAATTAAAGAGATTAACAGTACTTTCTTCGTCTGCATATATAATGACATATCAAAATATTTGACTGTATTAGATAGCATAAATAACTGTATCCATATCTCAGTGGTAAACATCACCTTCAAGAAGTCTTGAGTTTGAACTCAGGCTTGGTCAAAGAAAAGACATTTTAATTTTAAAAAATACTACTATATTGCCTGATGCTTGGCGTTGATAGGAGCTAAAGTCATGCTAATCTGACTGAAGAAGTGGTATGCTTTTGTGAAAAAACTCACTCGGTTATGATTAGTAATACTATGAAATACATCAGAACTGCAACGTTCCTTAGGTTATAGTTAAAGCATAATCCAACGAAAAGTATTAATACAGGTATAAACCCAGGTTTGGCCACGCATGATAAAACATCAACAAACAATCCATTCCAATTACAATCCTCACCCCCAAAAAAGTGTATACATACATATATGACGTTCCAAATGCGAAAAGGGACCTTACGACAATCCAATCATTGTTGAGAAAACGAATGATAAACATACGATATTTTACCGCCAAAAAATTGCATAAAAATGCGCCGCTTCATAAAAACTTTTCGGTATATTTTTTGCTTTAAATGATTAAACTTTGAAAAGTAAAGATATCGCTATCACGCCATTGTGTTTATTGTTGTTGATCTTGAGCTAAATTTAGAATTATGACGAAATATAGGTCAAATTTGAGGACGGAAATTCCCAGTAGTGTGTACACTCGTAATCCGGAAGTAAACATCGTACCAGCAGATGAAGTTTACCAGCAAGTTTCAGTCAAGGTTTTTGTTTGATCCAATGTACATTTGATAAAAATGGATGTACCTCCTGATATTGGATTAACATTTACACACTCTGGTCTTGCGGAATCGTTATCGGGTGTAGTAAGAGAATATTTTGATCAAGATCAACGAAAACATCGTACCTGTGGGCCTGTTGTTGACATTGACAACCAACCTGGAACTGGTGAGTGTCACGATGATGATGATGATGATGATGATGAAAATGATGATGATAATGATAGTGGTGATGAAATAGATAAATCTGTTTCTCAAATTACAATTAACAGTCCAGTTGTACAGTCGAGACTTAAAGAATTTTTGTCACACCAGCCCAGTAATTCTCCTAACAATAGCACTGTGTCTGTACTTGGTAATGGAGCTCATGTTGATGTTTCTGTAACTGCTTATTCTGATGATGATCAGTGTGACTCATGTATTAAGTTGAGAGACTGTGATTGTTTGAAAAAGTTTGAAAAGAAAAAGATTACAGAACACAGGCTGAACATGCAAGAGCTTGATAAAAATGAGAAAGATCTGGTTATAATGGGCCAACTGCAAGCATGTGGATTAAGTAAAGGGAATACTACAAGAACTGGAGACCGAAAACGTCATAGATTTAGTTATCAGTTTGAAAATGAATCAATCTGTGTGGACTGTTACATATATATAAATAACATTTCCATTAAGTACTTGAAGAATCTTAGAAAACATATCTACACTAATGGAATTTTACCAAGAAGACATGGTAATGCAGGTCGAGCACCTCACAATGCCTTGACATATGAAGATTCACAGAATATAGTACAGTTTATAATAGGGTAACATATTATTAAAAAATTACATTTAAATACTTATTTTGAATATGAGGATTAACTGACAGCTGTAGATTACTTTCATAATTTTCAAAATAATAATATAATTATTATTATTATATTCAGATCACAGAGAATATTGTCAGAATAAAAAAATTATTGATTACATGTATTTACCAAATGAAAAAATATTAAATATTTACCAAAAAATATTATCACGATAATATTTAATCTTAAAGATTTTAAAATTTTATTACTAAGTAAAGCTGTACATTATATAAGTTTCAATTTTTTTTATTTTTCAATTTGATTTTTTTCCATATTTTACACAAATTCACTGATAGATGACAGATAATTCAGATTCTGACCCTGAACCAGCTGATATCCATTACCCATTCCATATCTAAAACAACATGTCATCATGTTTGCATTGTGCAAAATTATTTTTTGAAAACATTATAAGTTTGTCATTTAAATACTATTTGATTCATCATTAGATAAATATAATTTTCATACTATTTTTGCTCACTAAAAACAGAACTCATCTCTTTTTTTTTATCAGATATGCTGACCGGTATGGAATGCCACAACCGGCAGCAAGAGGAGTCACTGATGTTGTTCCTCCTATATATTTACCTGCCCAAGACACATATGACTCAGTGTACAATAAATACCAGGATGTTGCCAAAGAAATGAACTTCAGGGGAGTTACTGAACCATGTTTCAGAAATGTATGGAAGCAGTGTGTTCCACACATACAGTTTGTCAGATTAAGAACTGATGTTTGTCACGTGTGTGAAAAACACAGGAAAAGTATACAGGAGGTTTGTTTTATTGTATGTTCTTTCATGTGATATGAACAATTTTCTGTTATTCTGATGCAAAGATTTTTTTAAATTTTAGGATTTAAGTTAAATATGTTTTATAAGGTTGTGTAGTGTATGATTGAGTGTATATATGTCATACTAGAGAGATATATGCCAGTTTCCTAGTCATTGCTAGTGCACTGGCACACAATACTGCAGATAGGCATTATGTACCACTTGGAAACACATTATACCAACTCTGTGCAGTCTACTTAAAGGGACCACTGCAAGTAAAATAAACTTTTCCACTTCCCTCATTAGGATATTGAGTTGAATTGAATTAAAGTGTCTTATATACCTAGCCACTAGTTTTTGTTAATAATAATATTTGTAGCCACAGAGTTAAACAAAAATACTAAGAACATTATGTAAAAAAAATGTTGAAGTTAATTTTATAGTCTTATACATTGTATACTGGTGGAATTGTTTTATAGCTGTGTCTTTGCAATTTTGTTGTTTGTGTTGAAAATGCATCTGGGATATCAGTGAGATATATAACTGTGGGGGAGAAGAAACATGTACACACTTGTTTGTTTGAAATTTTTATAAATTAAACACATGTCAATTTTAAATGAACACTTTTCAAGGCAAACAATGTGATGATATATTTATTGATTATAAATGATTTCTTTCCAGGCTGTGACTGAAGATGAAAAACTTCAAATATCAGAGAGTTTTGCAAAACATATACAATATGCACAACTAGAAAGAGACTATTACAAGACCAGGTAATCATATTTTTAAATATTTCATTTATTTTATACTTATTATTATTATTTTTTAATTTATTTTATGGCTTCAATTTTTTACCATGTCAGTAAACCTCAGTTACCCTGAAATATGTTTTATCAAAATATGCTTCAGTTTTAGTGAAAGAAAAATAACAATTTGACAGTTTCAATTACTGATCAATAAAAGATGACAGTCATTAAAGAAATATGGAGTGAGAGAGTTGTGAGTAGGGGTAAAAGTTGTAAATCTTGATTATTATGTTATAAGATGTAAAATGTTTATGTTATTTTTAGGTGTAAAGCTGCAGAAGAAGAACAGAAATGTGGCAATTTAGAAGAAAAGAAAAATGTTCACTATACTTTTGATTTTGCTCAGTCAGTATTGGTACCAGGTCATGTAAGACAGGAAGGGGCATTATATTACAAATTACCCTTTAAAGTAAACTGGTTTGGTATATTAAATGATGGAAAGCCTGCCATGTACAATTATATTTTTTCTGAAGCTCAGGCTATGAGTGTTGACAATGAAAACAGCCATTCTTCAAGTTCTGTAGTTTCAATGTTTGATCATTTTTTAACAATGTATGGTGAAGGTGAAAAGAAATGTTTCATAAATTGTGATAACTGTGGCGGACAGAACAAAAACCAAACTGTGATTGCATATTTTTGTTGGAGAACTATGCTTGGTTATCATGATGAAATTAATTTGCACTTTATGCAACCTTATCATGCAAGATGTCAAATAGATGCCATGTTTGGCTTAGGTCGACAAAAGTTGCGCAAGAATGATCTTGATTCTGTGTCTCAGGTTGCTGATGTTCTATCAAAATCTTGTAAATACAGTAACACTGTAGTGTATAATGCTGATAGAAGCTGGGTGTGGAGAGACTGGAAGACTTTTCTGTCAGGTATCTTTAGGTCTGTCCCAGGTGTTAGGCAGTACTTTCATTTTAGGTTTTCCTCATCTAATCCAGGACATGTGATTGTTAAAAAGTTTGCAACTTCTGAGGAATTAAATGTGTGTCTGTTAAAACGTGGTAAATGTGTTACCCCTGGTAATTTACCTGTTAGAGTTGAGGCTGCTGGCCTTTCATCTGCACGGCAGTGGTATTTATATAGAAATATAAGGGAATTTTTACCATTAAAGTACAAAGATGTCACAGCTCCACTGCCAGAAGTTTCAGAATCAAATTAATTGTTGGGGTTTATACATGTATGATGTTCAATATTGACACAACTGTTTAACAAATTGTTATATTTTTAAGTCTGTTATCTTATATCAAGATTAGTCTTTGTGTCAGAGCTCTAACTAATGGTCTGACTTGTTACAGTCCAATCCAGTAATAGTTACACTGTAATTGTTGATTTAAATACCAAAGATGTTTGATACATTCATTTATACATGTATTTTATTTAACATATTCCTCATCCTAGTTCTGTATTCACTGACATTAAACTAGTTATCATTTTTACTGTATTAAAGTTTTTCTTATTATTTTTTCCAAATAATGCAAGGCCAATTTAATTTTCTGTTTATTAATTACTGTTGTTTTCTGGTGTTATTTTACAGATCATGTTGATTTACCTTAAAGTCTGTACAATAATTCTCAGTGAATGAGTATTCTAAAGCATGCACTTACTGTTATAGGCCACAGATTTTCTTTAACTTAAATTTTGCAAATTTGGGAAATCTGTTTTGTGACTTTGTATAAACATTTTTGATAAAGAATAAATCCAAATGTTATAAGCTAGAATTGATCTTCAAAATGACAACTGATATAACTGAATATCTTAATAATTAACAATAAATTTATTATGATTTCAAAATTGCCAAATTTAAGTTAAGGAAAATCTTAGTTAAGGAATGATTGTGAAACTTGGACCAGTGCTTTCAATGCCTAATTTCTAATTCCACTCAGATGGATCCTTGAGTAACAAAGTTTGTCAGTCACTTGCTGATGGTTTGATGGTTTTTACTGGGTACTCCAGTTTTCTACACCGTCCCAGAACTTATCATTTAGATATAAGTGAAAAATTCTTGCTTAGGGCATACAGCACAGTTACTCAACTATATATTATTGTGCTTTTATTTGATATTAATTCTGTTTTTAAAAACATTATTTTTTCTATTTGAAAAGCTAAATATTTATTCTGAATGAATTTCATGGTAAAATTTCATTATAACTAGCTGTAACCCTAATGCAAAAAAATCTGGCTAAAAACACATTTGCCAGTCATTTCCCAGCTTAAAGGAATATTCTACCTTTTTTTAAAAAAAATTTGTTTGGTTACGGTAATGTTTACCAATTTGAAAAAAAAAAACCTATATAGGCATGGTATACTCCATTGAAATAATGCAATTTGTCATTTGATAGGTTATTACAGGAATATTATTTGGTTTCCATAGCAACCAATTTTTAAAAATTTAAGATAACACAACATAGTTTACATATTGTTTTATCTGACTATGTATATCTCTACTGTGAAAAATGCCCAGAACTACCTCATAAATCAAATTGTTTATATCAGAAATAACTTTGTTATATCCATTTATAGAGATTCTGTTTCTTAAGAAAATCATGTTAATTTTTTAGATTAGTGAAAAGACACAAGAGGAAACATTCCCTAAATAAAAAAAACCAGAGCCTATTTTTAACTTCTCTTTTCATATTTGTATTTCCTGAGGTCAGTACTTGTAAAAAATACCAAAAAGTAAAAATCCATAAATTATGCCCTAAGGTCCCTTTTTGCATTTGGATGCTCATATATATATATATATATATATATATATATATATATATATATATATAAACCTTTAAAATACTGACCAATTCCGTTGAGTCCGAGTTATCCTGAAGGGTAAGCAGCTACTCGGTACTCCTGTCACATGTAAAAACTTTATTTTTAGACACTACTTTGTATTTGCACTTGAAAAGTCGTAGAAAAAGTTTCAGGATCACGTAACTGTTGCTGTGGTATTCTTGTTCTTGGCCGCTGACTCGAAACATCTTGATATGTATGCCTGTATAAAATCATTACATCCATCAGAACTGTCTCATTAGCCCAGTTTCAGTGTCCATCGCAAGATTAAAGGTTGCTGGATCAAGATTTGTTAGGTTAAACAAAAGGTCTTTATATTGAAACTACTGATTCATTACTTTGTTTATGGAATAGTATAGAGATTAAACATACTAGAAACAAGTTCACCTTGTGTCAAGATTAAACCACTTGATAAGTGAAATGCTTATCTCAGGTGATCTGATTGGGTAAACAATCATCTTATTAGCAAAATAAAAATTTCTTAATGCAGCTGGTAAAAGGTCGACTTTAAATAACACCCCAAAAACTCCCAATATTTCGAGCGCATACAGCTAATTAAGTCACGATAAAAACAGTGTGTGTGTGTGTGTGTGTGTGTGTGTGTGAAGTTACACACAACTGCGGCGTGTATATCGTTTAGCCTAAGATGTATCCTATATATGAAGCAGCAATCTTTGACATGTACAAAATGTTGGCTTCTCAAATAGCCAACCAGGGTTCGATTCTTATTGTCAGTGGAAGGTACTTTTTTTATATACTATTTACGTTACAAATGTGGTTGTTTTGTAGATGTGTGTGTATGATAGCGACAAAAATACAGTTCTACATCTAAACCTTTTAGCAGTTAAATAGAATAGTTTTAACATTAATAAAGGTATGTTAGTGAGTGAGTAAGGGAGTGAGAACTGCTTGGTGAGAGGGAGTAAGTGTTAAACATTGTATTAGCATTATTGCAGCTTTACGCGGTTTAAGATTAAAATACAGTATTACAAAATGAAAATTAATAAAATTGTAAGTTTATATTAAAAAAAGTTAACTGTTTAACATCAGAAAAATTATGCGTTATTGCCTCGATAGTAATCAGCTTACAAAACAACTGCTGATCAAACTGGCTATAAATATTGAGTGCATTTAGAAGAACAGATTTTTTTGTAACTTGTAATCTTTAATCTGTCGATAGATTGTTTACGTATTGTACGTGTCACCGAAAAAAAACTTATCTAGTATAGCCACCGATAGACTGAGTAGCACTAACCTAGTTACCGATAGACTAGGTAGCAATTACCACGTCACCGAGACTAAGTAACATTTACATATTCACCGATAAACTGAGCAGCAATTACCAAATCACCGATAAACTGAGTAGCAATTACCAAATCACCGATAGACTGAGTAGCAATTACCTAGTCATCGAGACTAAGTAACATTTACCTAGTCACCAATTGTCAAAGTAGCATTTACCGAGTCACCGATAAACTGAGTAGCAATTACCTTGTCACCGATAGACTAAGTAACATACACCCTTTCGGATTCGAATCATTTTAGCCCACCTGACCGAAAGGCATGGCGGGGCGTGTGTATGTGCGTGCTTATACTTATCTAGTATAGCCACCGATAGACTGTGTAGCACTTACATAGTCACCGATAGACTAAGTAACATTTACCTAGTCACCGATAGACTGAGTAGCAATTACCTAGTCACCGAGACTAAGTAACATTTACCTAGTCACCCGTAAACTTAGTAGCAATTACCAAATCAACAATAGACTGAGTAGCAATTAGTCACCGATAGACTAATTAACACTTACCTAGTCACCGATTGACTAAGTAGCATTTACCAAATCACCGATAAACTAATTAACATTTACGTAGTCACTGATTGACTAAGTGGCATTTACCAAATCACCGATAAACTGAGTAACAATTACCTAGTCACCGATTGACTAAGTAGCATTTACCAAATCACCGATAAACTGAGTAGCAATTACCTAGTCACCGATAGACTAAATAACATTTACCTAGTCACCGATTGACTAAGTAGCATTTACCAAATCACCGATAAACTGAGTTACATTTACGTAGTCACTGATTGACTAAGTAGCATTTGCCTAGTCACCGATAGACTAAATAACATTAACCTAGTCACCGATTGACTAAGTAGCATTTACGAAATCACCGATAAACTGAGTCGCAAATACCTAGTCACCGATAGACTAAATAACATTTACCTAGTCACTGATTGACTAAGTAGCAATTACCTAGTCACCGGTAGACTAAATAACATTTACCTAGTCACCGATTGACTAAGTAGCTTTTACCAAATCGCCGATAAACTGAGTAGTAATTACCTAGTCAACGATAGACTAAATAACATTCATCTAGTCACTGATTGACTAAGTAGCATTTACCTAGTCACCGATAAACTGAGTAGCAATAACCTAGTCACCGATAGACTAGGTAACATACACCCTCTCGGGTTCGAATCATTTAAAGCAACCTGACCGAAAGGTCATGTAAACTTATGGCATGGCGATACGTGTGTAAGTGCGTACGTGTGTGTGTGCCTGTGTGCGTGTGTGCGTCGTTAACACCTATTTTCAACTTCTCCTCTGAAACTGCTGAACAGATTCCAATGATACTTGTTGGTCAGATGCATGTATGGGCTGGTGCAATTCACATTTGTTCATGGCATGCCATGGCTACCATATATTAGAATATTGTAGATATTGATATGAAAATCATTTTGATATATGGTTCAAGGTCATACATTCAAAGGTCAAAGTCATAGCTGCATAAGAAGATTGAAATTTTGAATTATCTTGAAAAGGCATAGGTATTGATATTACAACCGTATTGATATATAGTTCAAGGTCATGTATTCATATGTTCATTGTACTATAGTTAATACATGCCCATCAGATATTTGTAAATGAAATGTGACTAGATATTTCTGTTTAATTATCGCCGCATTTCCAAACTGGGGAAATTCTGTAAAGGTTTTGTTATTAAGTTCTTTACAAATGATTTTGGACATGTTCTCAGGTGAGCGTTAAGGCCTCTTGTTTACTCATCACCTAATTCTGTTCCTAAAATACTCCAATCAAAAACAATGCTGTTACTACTATCTTGCGTTATGTTCTAATTAACTGGACAAAAAAAAAACACATATATTTTAGGTGTCTGGCTTACTACAGCCAGCATTAGTTTATGTTATTATCCATAACGTGTTACGCGTCATCCAAAATCCTGACATCCTCAATATATATATATATATATATATATATATATATATATATATATATATATATGGCTTTAAAGCAAAATCTAGCACGTGTCATCTTATCTGAATCGCAAACTGCACCTTGGAATATAATCACACTTCTGTCAAATTTAATCGTATATTTATTTTATACTGAAACCTTTTTTCCACTTTTTTTCTGGATTTTTCTTGTCTTTTGTTTTTGTGGTCCAGGTTTGGGTTTAAACTTTTATACTGTGTATTTTTTTTCTCGCGTGCCCATTTGAGTGTTTCTTTTCATTCTTTTGAAAGTGAAATCAACATAATATTTAATGTAATTTTCCTAATTTTATTTGTTATATAAATTAAAAATTGATCAAAAGTAATCGTTAACAGTTTTGTTATACTGTTATGTGTTGTTTAAAAATGCTTAATTTGATAAAAAAAAAAACAAAAACAAAAACAAAAAAACGTGACAATACAAATACAATGTATATTTAATTTAATAAAAAGTTCACAAATTAATCTGTGTAGTTGAAATCTATAAATTATAGATGTATAAATGTATGTATAAATACGTTGAAATAAATAATGCTTCATGTATATCGTTAAGAAAGAATGCAAAAAATAAAATTGTATACTATGGTGAATACAAAATGTTTTAAAAATACTTAAAATAATTACAATTATATATTAAAGTGAATCACAATATCCAATTTACAATTCAACTGTTTCTCAATATTTTAAACAGTCATTTTATTTCATTAACAAATAGTTAAATAAATAAATAAACAAACAAATAAATAACTAAACAACAAATTAGGTAACTCAACGGGAAAAAATAAAAATCTATTTCATAAAACATGGTGAAACTAAATGCAAAACATATAAAAAATGAGTACTTTATAAACTGTAAAACATTCATACTTGATATACGACGTAAACTGAGTAAAAACAGATATAATACTTAAATAAAGAAAGTGGCAACAAAAATCAGATTCTTGACAAAAATCAATGTAAAAATTTGTCATAACAATTGCAACATTCTTATTTTATATTAATTTAAACAATATTTTATTCAAACATTTGTTTTGAAAAGGATTGGACAGCAGGCATTGCCTATATAAGTCCTCTCCTTAGTCAGAGTACATGATAATTCTAGTATATATATAATTCCAGAAAACATATATCAAGAAAATAACATTCATAATAATAATAATAATAATAATGACCCGTGTTGCACCCATAATTATGATATTATAACTGTACTATTAAAAAAATGAAAAAATCATGATTGTTAGATTACTAAAAAATAAATGTAAAAAAAAAAAGAAGAAAGAAAGAAAAAACAAGGAAAAAAAAACAAAATAGAACAGAACAAAAACAAAGAACACTAAGAAAACAAATTGAGGAAAAAAAAATACATATATATATATATATATATATATATATATATATATATATATATATATATATATATATATATATATTATCTATTGCTTTTTTTTTTTCTTTTTTTTTTTGTCATTCAGAATTAATGCGAATACGAATGAATCTATCGATACGATCCATGTTTTGTTTCACCCGGTATTTCACAAAGATGAACATTTGCGTAACACTGTATTTTTTTACAATATCGGATTGGTTATGTCTTAAAAATAAGTTAAACGTGAATGAATTAAGTTTACAGGGATCAAAGTTAAACAAGCCAGGTTTTAACTGTCCCCCGGACGTATTCCTGGCACGATGGACAGTATCGCATGGCCGGAGCACAGTCACTACAACATAAAAGATGTCCACAAGGTAAAAATGCTATGTTGGCATCCTCTTCTTTACAAATCCTACACAACTTCTGTTCTTTTAACCGTTTATTTTCTTGTAGGACTTCATCTGCAAAAACATATAAGATAAAACCGTATTATTTTTGTCTTTGTAATCGAAATTCGTTTTGAAAAAAAAAAATCGAATGTTTCATAATAATAAAAAAAAATCCTAATATGCATCAAAATAAACAATTGAGAACCAACTTGAAAATAAAAAAATTGCAACATTCCTCCATCAAACTTTAAAATGCCCTTTTTGATATTAACCAGTTGTAAGGAATGTAAGATTGGTCATTTAATTTAAATTACCATGATAAAAATGACGAGACTACATGTGCCCTTTATATCAAACCATTTAAAATGCAACATACAAAAGTGTAACGCTTTACTCAGTTGAAGTATAAACGACTCTTTAGTGTATTATTGAAAAGTGTTACACGGTACACATTCGATTCATAAATGATACAATTGTGAATCGTTAAAAAGTGTACCATGGTACACAATTGAAGTATAAATGATTCAAAAGTGCCTGGCTCCTATCGTAGTCTATAGCATGCACGGAAACGTATAATATTCGTTTCAAGTCTCATCAGAAAACCTCTTGTTTGCTGTTGATTACTAGCACTCAACTAACGTTGCCATAGTAACATGTCATAATAATAAACCTACACATTAATCTTACCTTCTTGGTTCGTATCAGTTTTATTTGTTGAAAAGTCTCCGTTTTCAATTGCAAATATTGTAGATAATATATCAGAACCTGTCAAGGGGTTTTCGTCTGTAAGAAACAAAAATAAAATGAAATAACATCTCCTGAAAATGTATGACAAAAGTACAAGTATAAGTGTTCCAATATTATAAGCTCATTAAAACCTAACTTTTAAAAGTTATTTTCAGATATGTATTTTACATGTTATTTACGGACATTATTTCATTTCCAGACTTTCACTTAAGTAGCATATCAGACATGTAGTATGTAATTCAAAGATGCACTTTAGGTCTTTTCAGACATGTTCTATGTCATTTGAGGGAAGGACCGGGGGGGCACATTCCCAGAATCCCAGAAAATAAAATGGTATTTTCCTAGTTTCCGGAAAAATAAATAGCCATTTCCAAGTTTCCCGGGAAATAAATGACAAGTTCTAAGCAAAATGAACGCTTTTGGCAAGTGTTTAATATACACCAATATAATAAAAGAATATTCATAATAGCTGCAAAGCCAAAGGGGTTTCGGAGGTGTTAGAATGCTCTTTGTTCAGCCAGACAAACTAAGACAGAGAAGAAAGACTCGAAGAAATCTAGAACTGACGTGCTTGTGGACATGATTTATCGTTATTTTTGTTATATTTAAGTTTTATGCACGAATTTTCAATGCTACCGCCGGATTATATTGCGGAATTACTGAAAAAAAACCCTAGTTAGGTTATTATAATGGAACCCCATTGAGAATTCGTGCATAAAAATTAAATATAACAAAAATATTGTATCACTGCCTTTACTGACAGTGATAAACTTGTGTCATCCTCCATTATTATACCGAATAATTCTGACCTGCAGGTTTCTAAACTACGAGTGTGTATATTAAGGGCGATAATTTATTTATTCTGTTCTCTTATGTATATTCCCCTGCTGTTTACGAGCTCCACGTACATGTACGCACGCGTTTAAATTGTGGTGAATTTTTACAGGGAATTTTGTTGAAGATGCATCATAAACAGAGAAGATCTTAAATCTTAAATCCCGGTAAATTTGAACGAAATTCCCGGATCCTAGCAAATAAATTTTAAGGTTTCCCGAGTCCCGGTAGATCTTTTTCCCGATTTCCCAGAAAATAAAACTGTTTTTCCCCGATTCCCGGAAAATAAAAAAAGCATAATCCCGGGTCCCGAAAATACCCCGTTCCACCTCTCATTTCTATACATGTTTTATACATGTATTTTTTAACGTTTATTTCTAGATAGACATGTAGTATGCAATTTTAAGGTGTACTCTATGTCTTTTCAGACATTTACTATGACACTTTCAGACATGTCCTATGACATACACCATGACATTTTCAGACATGAACTATGACATTTTCAGACAAACTATGACATTTTCAGATATATATTGTGACATTTTCAGATAAGTACTATGACATTTTCAGACATATACTATGAAAATTTTAGAAACGTACTATGACAAATACTATGACATTTTCAGACGTGTACTTCGATATTTTCAGACAAGAACTATGAAATTTTCAGACATGTTCTATGACATTTTCAGACATGCCACTTATGTCCGTTTAGACAAAGTGTTTCTTTGTTGTTCATTTCAGGTATATGTTATAAAAAATATTTATTTAATAATGTAGTATGTATTTAAGCCATTTTCAGACACATTTGTTAAACGATGAAAAACATGATAGATTTGTTTTGAATGTATGATATTTAGCACCTGTCGGGTACTAATTTTACTAGTTAGTCAAATAATATTCAATATGGTAGTTTTAATAAAATAAAATCAACTTATTCACTAACAACTTTTTTAAAAAACGATTTTGTTGAAGATTTCTACATACATCTATTTTAATTCATTCGACCTGTCTGAATCATTAAGGTATTTATATTACTAGTAATGTATTTTCACTAACACCGTCACTTACTTTGTGTTTTCTTTAATATTGATATTGCCTGCTTTACTTGATCCTTACTGTACCCCATCTGTAAAACACTTAATGTTGACGGAAGGTTAAATTCTTCATCACTTAAATCGTCATTCTTTTCATCAACAATGTGATGACCATTTGTTGGACTTACTTCCGTGTTATTGGTACATTGCACTTCTATAGCTTTTCCAATATGGTTGCTATGGTTACACGATGCTCCTATTTGAATATTGCTTTCTTTGGCCTGCAAAAAATAATAAAACTCCTCGAGTGAAGATTTTTTTTTTTTTTGTTCAGAACACTTTATAGATTGTTTTGACTCAAATATACCTATCTAATTTTAACAGATAATTATATGAGTTCTACGACTAATATGATTTTAACTAGAATCTTAATATAATGAAATTGCATTTTAAAGGCTTATAGAATGAAAAAAATCAATTTTGTTTTCAGTTTTTAGAATATTTCAATCATCACTCACACCAGTAGAACCGTAAATAGACGAGAGCGATTCTAAAAGTATGTAAAGAGAAATAACTCTTAATAAATATTCTTAGACATTCTGATTTGATCTCAACCATTCAACCATTGTTTAAAACCTACTGCCCATCTACGCTTCTTCTCTCAGCTAGTTAGGATACTTAAGCGACAGATCTAAATCGACTTTGAATTCAAATGGATACAAAAAGCATCCGTATTTCATTTAGTTTTACGGTTGGTTTGATTAAAAATGGTCGATAAACTTGTTTAAGTAATCCGCGCGCGCGCGCGCGTGTGTGCCTTCACTTTATTCTCACTTTTGCAAAAAGAGGAAAACAATATTTAAACATGTACTTGGAAAAAGTTTGACTCAATTAACATTTATTATTGTAAAGGAAAGGCGTAACAAAGTAGAGCCACTATTCACATAAGTCTAAATATGTGGCGACTACAGGAATAAATGCCTAAATGCCAGGTTTGTACACAACAATAACGAAATAGCTGTATTTCAGACCTATAGACGTAAAGATCAGCGACAGCCGTAAATTAAAAAATATATCAATCATTCTGTTAGAGTATTACAAATAAACATAAAAAATCCAGGTTTGATTTTATTTGTATATTTTGTTTTTTCGGTCGCTTAAGCCAAGTATAAAACAAATTTTTGTATCAGATTCCCATATCGTATGTGCAATTTAAGAAAAAAAAATATAATACAGCCACGCTAACAAAACAATAATGAGATGCAAAATAAAATCAAAAGCGTTTCAAAATGATTAACGATGTATATTGGTTTTACCTGTTTTTCTGCTTGTTGTATTATTGTGACAAATGCATCACCTTTGTTTTGCCTCAGAAAGTAACATTTTGGAAACCAGCGTGCGTGTTCGACCCATGGATCATCTCCAGCTTCCCAGTGCCTTAAGCCTCCACCACAAAAGAAACATCGACAATAATCAAGTTCTCCAATATATAGAAAGCCAGCTAAAGCCATTTCTTTTGGTTTCTGTGTCAGATTTTCTGGCCAGTTTTCATATGTCCTAATTCTTGTTGCAAGCACTGCATATGACGGATATTTTGGTTTTTGAAAATTAATACCAAGTGGGTCTAGCCTTTCTACCACCATCGGTGGTACTACATTTGAGTGACAATTTTGAACATTTGATTGTGGATGGTCTACATTTTGTTGTATGTGGTTTGTACATGTCTCATTTTCACGCACTATTTGATCATATGTGTTGTGTTCCGACAAACTTGTATTTTGTGTGTTACTGGGATAACTTTCCCTTTGAAGGTTCGTGACGTTCTCTATACTATGTTCAGACCTTTGTGCTGTTGCAGAATCACCATGTAATACATTGTTTTCAGAACGTTCATTTAGAGGTTGACTAATCGGAATATTGGCATCAAAATTACACACAAATTCACAATGAGGAGATATCCGTCTATGAACATTTATTGCTTCGTCGTCTGCTAACCAGTTGCTGTAAGTAACGCCACATGAAAAACATTTTACTTCATCCCCATTTCCGGTTGCAAAAAAACCGGCAGCAGACAGTCGTATTGGTCTCACAGGAGCGTTTTCAGGATACCTAGCGTACGAACCAAACCGGAACCATTCGTAACTCATCGGATGCCTCGTGTCAGAATTTCCATTTTCTAGATTCAAATTTTGAAAATAGTCATTTATACTCTGTCTTTCTATTGGGTAGACATTTATCAAAGCGTTTCTTCTTTCATGCCTTAATTGAAGAATCGAGGAGCGTATATGTTTTGGTAATTTTAGTAACATTTTCTTGCTGTCTTTGTTTGTCCTCGATTTTCTTTGACTATTTATCCATGTTTGTAAAATTATTTGGAGATACGAATGCCTTTGTTTATAATATCTTTTTGATTTTTGTTTTTTCCTTATGCCGTTGATAACAATAAACAAATTGTCAACATGCTTTTTATATGGGTTTTCCTTTATTCCTTTCTGGCGGAGATTGACAGTTTTTTCGTTTGCTTTTGTTCGGAAATATTGTGGCTTTTTTTGTAATTTTTTTCTGGTAGGTTTTATTTGTTTCAATCTTAAGCTTTTATCTGGCGTTGTTTTATTCTCTGGATAACCAATCATTTTTTTTTATTTGAATCATAATCTCTTTAAGTTCCATAATGCCATCCTCAACTCTTTGAACCCCATCTTCAACTTTTTCATCGTGACTATGGTTTAGGTCAATCTGAGTTTCCTTCTTTGATGTATTTTGTTCATGGATGTCTTTGAATGTCACCACATCCTCCATTATATCATGTTGATAGTCGATATCATTGACAGATGCTTGACATTGATTGATCATGTACACTTCAGACGTCTGTTCTCTGGTTCTTTTTAAACAGCAAGATCCGTCATGTTCATGTTCTTCTGCTTTCAACTGTGTCTCGTTTTTATTTCTATCATTTTTGTGTGTTTGACCTCTGTTTTTCTGCAGTACCTCGGTTGTTTCGGCAAGCCCTAACAACTTAAAGAATCTTGCTTTTTGGGATTTGTTCACACACATATTTCACTCTTTTTAGAGGTATATTTCACCAGGATTTATTCTATAAATTCAAACAAAAACAAATATTTATAAATATAAATCTTGAACCGTTAGTAACATTAATTAAAACTACTTGAATTGAAATAAAAATAGTGAATAATTATGCCACGTCGGTCAGTTATAGAATAATTTATATCGAAAAACGGAATACAGAGAAAAAACATTGACTTTTTGAAAACATGCTAACACTAGTATTTTGTGTATTTTTTGCAAATGACTCTAAGATCTAATCAAATGAGGTTTTAATATTGATTTGGGGCACATTTTTAACGCGAGCATTTTTGACACAGCAGCCTTGATAGTACAGAAATGACCTTTATTTTTTTATAAAAATTTTGTTACAGTACCTTACAATTACAATAACCAATGATTAATTAGACCTTAGACGATGAAAGACAGTAAACAAAGGGGGAAAGTGCAAATTGAAAAAAAATAATATTAATTCGAAAGACGACTTTTTATGACACTTTTAGTGTAATTTTCCCTGACTGATTGATTGATTGATTGATTGATTGATCTATTAATTAAAAAAGATTTTACATCACGGTCATAAAAATTTCATATATAGAGAGAGAGACGCCACGGGCTATAGGTAAGTTGCAAAAATTTGATTATTTGCAGTGCGGTCAAAACAATATATGCAGGGAGGATTCTTTAGTGCGCTATAACGACCGTGACTCGAGGCATCGGTTTCTTTTTCAAAGGACTCTGTGACTTTTTTTCTAAATGCCGTGTGTCGAAAGAATAGCAAGACTTGGTCGACCCGGCATACGTTTGAACCCAGACCTCCAATATACGAAGTGAGCGCTCTACCAAATAAACTTTCGTATTGGTTCTGTTAGCTTAATTGGTAATTTCATAGCATTGAGTCAATAACGCGCACAATATAACAGTAATTTTCAGCTTAAGTTCTACCTAACATGATCTCATTACACAGATCAGGGATACTGAAGAAATAAGTTGAAATACTTTTAAAAGCGAAACGTCAAATTGAAATTGATTTTTTGAAATGATAAAAATAAAAAATGAAAAGATCGAAAGAAAAAGTAAATTAAATAAATCGCTGACGCATTAAAACATTTAAGGTTTCGGTACAATGTTGTTCTTTTCATTTTCAATTCGTAGTGAAAATCACGTTTTAGTTACAGAATGAACAATAAAATAAATATTACTCATTTGAACAGACGTTATTATTATTACTGTACTACTACTACTACTTCTACTATTATTGTTATTATTATTATATTTATTATTATTATTCAGATTATTATTATTATCATCATCATCATCATCATCATCATTATTATTATTATTATTATTATTATTATTATTATTATTATTATTATTGTTGTTGTTGTTGTTGTTGTTGTTATTATTATTATACCTGTTCCCGGAATGCGGATTCAGCGAAAAACAAAAATTACTTTTTCCAAGATAATATTAAATTAAGAAAAAATAAAAATTTTAGCCAGTATTAAAAAAATAGGAAAATATTCTCTAAGACAATTCATATAAAAATAAGTTTTTCAAAAAATTAAGAAAATTTTTACTTACAAATGTATATTCTGTCCACTGACTTGTTTCTAAATGTTGCGATCTATTATTAGTAACCATTTTAAATATGACGTATCACATGCAAATGAGTCATACGCTTATCGACCTATCAAAACGCTAGTATTTATAGAACATGGGAAATCCTGATAAACAAAATTGGTAAGTTGTTTGACGTGGTTGTCTGACCTTTTATAAGTATTCATTGTAGCTTCAGTAAATATATTATTTATAAATAGATGATTTTTGCAATATTTTTAACATCTACAATGACATAAAAATGATTAATTATCGTAAGTTTTTTTTTTAAGTTTGATGCATAAATCTTAATTTAAATGTCGAGTATTTAAAGGTCATTTTTTAGATCAAACTTGTCAAAATCAGTGATCCATTCGTCACAACAAAAGAACGATTGTTTGTTACATCCAAATACAATCTAAGTCATAAATTCAGCGATTTTACCAATTTATCTCAATGTTTTTGAATAACCGTCGGTGGAAGTAGTGTTTAAAGCGCTTATTAGGATTATTTCAGTTACATGGAATCAGGTAAAGTCTGGAATAGTGGTGACCTTAAGCAAACGAATTGATAAAAATTACACCCAATTCTTCTGAATGTGCGGCGTTCGAACATAGGTGGCCAGTAGTCCTGAAAATCATGACTCTTAACGGCTTTGCTATATGGATATGTGCCGTTATGTAACGGCACATATCCATATAGCAAAGCCGTAATATGTCATGATTTTAAGGACTAAGGCGGTCAGAGGCACTGTTGTAGGTATGTACACGCTCTAGCCCACTTATTGGTGGAGAAATTAAGAAATAAAGTACATACGGGACTCTCTGTTTTTGTTCGGTATAATAAGATCTCGATTTTCATTTTCTTCAATTAATCATATTTATAAACATTTAATTTACATTGAAGTAATTATAGTCTCCTTCTTTGTAAAATGCCTTAGATATAATAATAATAATAATAATAATAATAATAATAATAATAGATGATGATAATGATTTTATTTAAAGTCACATGTAAAAAATTGATAATTAATCCAAACATTTCTTGCTTCATTTCCGGCCATATATGACCTGTTAACCACTGGATCAGAATCATGTGATTTTTATCTTAGATCTATTTTTGGTCGATTAAATTATATTAACAATTGATTTAAATTTAGAGATATATATTTTTTAAAAAGTTATCTTCCTCCTCATCGCATTATAAAGAAAGAAAAAATATCAAAAAAAAAAAAAAAAAAAAAAAAAAAAAAAAAAAAAAAAAAAAAAAAAAAAAAAAAGGAGATCAAACTCATACGTGTTGAGGACACGTTAAAAAAACGTACCGTGTTTAATTTGGACAATCCGATTATTAAAAGAATTTTTTTTTTAATATTTATTTGCTGCATTTAAAACATTTAAATTTGTATTTTTGTATTTATATTATCACGCATGCGTATAAATCAGCATCTCAAATCACTAAAATCACTATAAGCATTTCAATTAAAATAAACATGACTTTTATCAGATAAGCGCATGATTTAATGGGTTTTTTTTATAATTTTAACATTGTTTTTTAAACTAATCAAGTTAATAAATAATTTTTGTGTAGTAGTCAAGTTAATAATAATTATTATTATATAGACCCTCTCTCTCTCTGTCTCTCTCTCTCTCTCTCTCTCTCTCTCTCTCTATATATATATATATATATATATATATATATATATATATATATATATATATATATATATATATATAATTATTAATAATTACTATTAATTATTATGAAATTTCCAGACTGTCTGTTTATTGCACTGGATTCTTATTCTTTCTAAGTAAGAGTTATCTCTCTTTTTACGTAAATTTCCTAAACTTTTTATTGACCTCTGTTAAATGACCACGAGGGATTTTATAACTTGTGCTATTTCCTTTTTGTTGTTTTCATTTGTTCGTGAAACTAGCTGTTGGTCATGTAATTCATGATTTATCATATTGATTTAAGTTAGTTTTTTGCGCCTGACTTCATGTTGTGAAGATGTGGTTTTCTTTTAGAGGACTCGAAGTAGAAGCTATAAAGGCCAGTTCCTCTCCTCTTTATTATCTCATTATTGAAATCAATACTTCCAAAATAAATTAAAAAACTTTTACAAAAACAACACATTAGTAGCAGGAATAAATTGTTCCTATTAGTTTTTGTTTTTTTTAATTTATTACCAAGTGCAAATTGGACATGCTTTTTATTTCTAATTTTTTGATTTTATTTATTTATTTATTTATTTACTTATTTATTTATTTGTTTTATTTATTTATTTATTTATTTATTTATTTATTTATTTATTTATTTATTTATTTATTTATTTATTTACCTTTCTGTCAATTATTTCAACCCCCGGTCGGTTCTGACAAAGATTTGACAATTGGTAGTGACTGATTTTTCGCCGAGCACTAGGCATTTAGAGTTGAAAGTCACAGGGTCCGTCTTCAAAATTGATGCCCCGTGTCACCTCAGGCTTGGTACGCTAAAGAACCCTCCCTCGGAATATTGCCCTTATTGCGCTGCAAAGTTAAAAAATTTTTGCCACCTTACCTGTAGCTGGTGACGTCTGAATATAAGTGAAATATTCTTGACTTGGATGTAAAACTCCATTGAATAAATCAATCAAATAAATCAAATGTAAATCATTTAATTGTTACCCATTAATAAAATAAATTACATCGTATTCTGGTTTGTAAGTAGATTGATTGATAGGCCAATATCATATCTTATGGACCCTTGGTTTACATTTGGGGTAATGTTTCAACAATTACAAAACACTAGTGTTCATTTAGTGTTACGCTTTTTTAAAATTCCATACAACTAAACATATGTTTCGGTGTTATTTTCGATATGTGAAATATCTGAATACTAAATCAATAAATCTTATTTAATTTCATTTCATTTCAATTCATTTCATTTCATTTCATTTCAATTCATTTCATTTCAATTTATTATTTTGTTGTAATCATTTTGTGTTACTTTTTTGGTGAAAATTGATTTCAATTTTACTTATTATATACTCAAAGTTAATGGAACTTTTAATATATTCAATATATTACTCTCTCTCTCTCTCTCTCTCTCTCTCTCTCTCTCTCTCTCTCTCTCTCTCTCTCTCTCTCCATATTGCAGGGTATGTTTTCTATAAATAAATTTAACAAACCAAATGAAATTATGTATGGTTATAAATTATAAATTTTGCCTTCATGACTTCATGTTTATTTAATTTTCATTTTATTCTTAAATTTAAAAACATCAAAGTATTTATAAATTATTTTATTCAAGAATGGTGTAGAAGGTAGAGGGTTGGCTGGAAAGGTCAAGGTGACCATATGCTGCGGATTCGACCGGGTCAGCCGCATGATAGAAAGTTTTTTCCTTGCTGATTGCCTGAACCGGTTGGCTCGATACCAGTTTTTTGGGTCGAGTAGTCTGCCAGTGTTTTTTTTAAACTTTCGGGCAAGTATACAAGTACTTTTAAGGCACTAGTAACACCAGTGACAGTACGTTTTAGAAACTTGCCAATTCACGCATCACACAAACTTCTAAGGATTAATTTCGAGGTTGACAAAACTTTTCATAAAAGCTGCTGATGTGATGTATTTGACCAAATATGGCGCATAGATACATATTCCTCGTATGATGATAAAAGAAATGCGAAGAATACCGGCAAAGAAAGACGTTGAAGTTGATTACCAGCAATTAATGTTACAATCAATAGTCTATTTTTTCTTTTATTTTATTTATTTATTTATTTATTCATTTATTTATTTATTTATTTATTTATTTATTTATTTATTTATTTATTTATTTATTTTTGAAAATTGAACAGTTCAGCGACTGTAATAATATACAAATTTGTTTATAAACTGTCGTAGTATACAGCCTATAAATAGTAACATGTTAGGATAGATTTACCTGAGAACACCTATATTTATATACCTGTTTTATTGATGTTAATGAACTATAAATAACTATTTCAAATATATATTATTAAGAAATACGCAAACAGACCAACCATCATGGTCAAAAATAGAAAAAAGACATTTTTATATAGCAGTTAAAAGCGCTGCTACAAGGATTTCAGAATAAAATACGTGTTTTCCAAGTTATAAATTGTGTTATCGCAAATGTTCGGCATTGAATAGCCAAGTATTTCTAAATATCACACAACTGATGTTTACTTACATCCTTAGCTACATAAACACAAATATTGGATCACTTCTCTCTTGTAGTTCATGTCCCACAGATTTCGCATAATCATCATTAATTAACAACCGATAATGGTAACTTTGACGAAATTTAAGACAATACGGGTGACCATAAACTATAAACAATATAAATCATATTAGGTGGGCGAGAATATGTACTGTAAGGATAGAGTACATATTGCCCTCAGGGCATCAATATGTACAGATAGGCGTCAATATGTACCGATTGAAGACACAAACCTTATGTCTCGCAGAACTCGCGACAACACTATCAACAGTTTAAGTTCGTAACTGTATTTATGACAAACTTAGACAATACGGGTGACCATATACTATGAACAGTTAATTTTAAAATGTCAACGAGAGCTGAAAAGAATTGTAAAAGTAAGAAGAAGTTTTGCCACATTTGAACGATCTATATAACAAGACGGCATTGACTTGCATGAGCATGTGAGATGAAAGAAAGACGTAAAAATCATAGCTTGTTATTTCATCGTGAATGAAACAAAGGAAAAACTCAACGGAGTAAGAGATGCGAATGACAATGAAAAGTGAAACCGTTGTTTATAATTTATTGATTATTGATTCTGAAATTATTTTATTTTAAAAAATCTGGGTTCATAAATGTACCTGGAACTTTAAAGGTGCAAAACCCGTAATACAAAGGGTGTTTATTGATGGTTCAATGTGCAACTTACAGATGATTGTAACTGTAGATCATGATAATAAATTTCATACTGTGCACAGATTCTGTCGTCTGGACAATAATAAATTAAAACTGAAATAAGATAAAAATAACACGTAAGAAAAGTTGCACATTTCAAACGTATCAAGTAAAAAAATAAGAGTTAAAAAGAAAAAAGAAAGAGTTTTAGACAAAGACAATTTGGCTGATTAATGTACAGAGAAAAATATACAAGCAAAAACATTCAGTACCGATAACAAAATGTGAACACAACAAGGTAAGCAGCTTTTTATTACATACGGGGCATCCCTTGGCTGGATTTGGAATCATATTATGTGCACATTTAGGAAAATCATTCCTCATAAGTGACAACAGGGGCCGAAAAGTTTTATAGATCAAAAAGATGAGCTAAACAGTTAAAAATTAATGAATTTAAAGTTCCAAAACTATATGAATCCAAATCCAGCCAAAGAATGCTTTGCATAAGGGAACAAACCTTAGTTTTAAATCAATTAAAAAAAATTAAGACGGCTGAAAATTTTGCACATTGGTATAATTTCTGACAGCACAAAGTACTGCCTACTGAGTTATGGATACCCTCGGGGAGTTTACTCCACCAGCAGCGGTACCCGCTCAGGGGTAGTAAATATATAACACAAATACCTACACAATTTCTATGTGCCATATGTGTACATTTCGGAAAATCTTTCCTCATCAGTGACACTAGGGGCCGAAAATATAACGAATGTAAAATTTAGAGACTGAAAGAAAAAATAAATGACCTTAGTCTTAATCACTCTTTAAAGGGCCTACATCATACCAATAAAAATCAACAGTCCAAGTTTTTTTTTAAAAAACTTTTGAAACAATTAAATATAACTAAATGTAAGTAAACAGTTTTTTTTATTCATTTTCTCTGTGATCAATGTAACTACTTTGACAACGTCATCAAAAAAACATTGACCGAACAGTTTATAGTTACATTTGCATCACATGGAAAGTTGTCTGTCCATGTAAAATATATGCTTTTCCATTACCATGGTTTCAAAAAAATTAAATGGTGCTGAAGTGTCTTCAAATTTTCTTAACTCTAAAATTTATATAACAATAAGCAATTCTATAGAAAAGCAGAAAAATCTATTTAAACATTCAAAGCATATATTACGAACTTTGTTTAGCTTTGAAAATACATATTGTAACATATATCCAAAGCAAAGAAATGCATTGAAGCTACTATGGTAAAATTTATTGCAAAAAAGCAATGGTCTGAAGGTTTACAAAACAGTGTATACAATTTTAATAACACCGAATGTCTTTTCTAAAAGTTATCTTTGCACTGAAGTTACATAATCATAACAAATAAAATTAACAGCTGGCTTTTGAACTCCTTGACTTCATTCAAAAATCTCGCTAAACAAATTTACACTTCTTTTGATGGTTCTTTTAGTGCGTTAAGCATCTTTGTCTTTCTTTTACTTTTTTAGATTATCCTCTTGAACGAGTGCAAACCTTGCAGTCGATCGCGACAGTTTAGTTGTCAATGTAAACATTTCTCTGTAGTACCGATCCTTGACGTATAAACTGTATGCCGTTGAAAACGTTTGATTGATGCAGAATGATATGCGTTCGTCATATAAGATTTTTGTTTCAACTGCGCATTGGACATTAAAAATGTTACCCTGAGGCACGTGAATACCTTCTTTCTGAATGTGGCATTAATTTTGTCAACTGGCTATCATCCAATCAGATTACTGGAAATATACATGAAATGTAATAGATTTGTTTGCTCCAAAAGCGCATTCTAATAAATTTCAGAAATTAATAAACTAAACAAAAAAGAACAAATATCTTTAGAAGGTGAAATAAAAATTGAAGAAGCTTTTAATGTACTTAAAAATATGAAAAATAATAAAAATCCTGGGTCAGATGGATTTACAGCAGAATTTTTAAAATTTTTTTTGACATTTGGGTATTCATTGTAAGATCACTAAATGAAGGTTACAGGAAAGGGGAATTTACATCAACTCAAAAATTGGGGATCATTACTTGCATACCAAAAGGGGATAAAAATAGAGAACAATTACAGAATTGGAGACCCATTTTATTACTCAACGTTGTTTATAAAATAGCATCTGGATGTATTGCAGAAAGAATGAAAAATGTCCTTGACAAATTAATATCTGAAAATCAAACTGGGTTTATAAAAGGCAGGTATATAGGGGAGAATATAAGACTTATATATGATTTATTAAATTATACCGATACACATGATATACCAGGAATGTTATTTTTAATTGATTTTTAAAAAGCATATGATACAGTCTCATGGGAATTTATGTTTGAAGTACTAAACTCTTTAACTATGGCGAATCTTTTCAAAAATGGATTTCTGTTTTTTATAAAAATATAAATTCGTGTATTGTGCAAAACAATATTTGTCAGATTACTTTCCAATATAAAGAGGAGTTAGACAAGGTGATCCCATTTCTAGTTATTTGTATCTTTTATGCGCTGAGATATTATTGTCTATCATGATACAAAATGAACAAGATATTTAAGGTATTGTAATAAATGGGGAAGAATATAAACATACTCAATAGGAAGATGAAACAACACTCATCCTTGACGGTACTTTTGAATCGTTAAATACATCATTAAACTCTTAAAAACATTTGCCAGTTATTTGGGTTTAAACATAAATCTCTCAAAATGTAAATGCATTTGGATTGGATATAGGAAATTCTGTGAAGAAACTTTTAATCATAGGTTCAAAATTCCTTTTTCTTGTAAGTTTACTTTATAGGTGTAAAATTTTCAGTTAATTTGGAAGAAATTTGCAAAATGAATTATCTCGAGAAATTTACAGAATTGAAAATATCTTAAATGTTTGGTCATCTAGATTTTTGACACCTATTGGTAAGATTATAATCATTAAATCCTTGGTTATTTCAGAATTAAATCATTTATTTATTACTTTACCAAACCCTTCCGTTGCTTTTATAAGAGACCTCAATAAAGAAATATATAGGTTTATATGGCATGGAAAGAGCGATAAAATAAAACGTGATATACTTGTACAAGATTATTTTCAAGGTGGGCTAAAATGGTTGATTTACGTCATTTTATCAAATCTCTAAAAATAACATGGATCAGGCGATTAGTTTAACAAAACTCAAAATTTTCAAAATTGTTTAAATCTCTTGGAAACGATATTCATAAAATGTTTATGTGGTGTATTAAATTTCCAAGAAACTAAAACTATCAATCAAAATAGGTTCTGGAATGAAGTATTCATAGCATAAAGTAACTTAAATGAAAACAAAAACCGAAATCATGGGAAGAAGTACAACAATGTGTATTTGGAATAATTGCCACTTTCTTATAGAAGGAAAACCTGTATATTTTAAATACTGGGTGAATAAACATGTATATTTTATAAATGATTTAATTGATGAACATGGAAATTTCTTACAATTTATTGATTTAAAAAACATATTTAACATAAGTTCTAATTTTTTAGAATACAACAGTGTGATTAGCTCAATTACATCGTTTTTATATAAAAATGGTATTACACAATACACAAAAAACTGTCAAACGACCATTTGTTTCATATCAACTAAAAAATAATTTTGAAATCAAATAAAGTCTTTCATTTATTCTATGAATGTATATACGTACAAGAGTTTTTTAAACAAATTAGAAGATTTCCTAATTTTAAGCTTTACTGATGCTATAGAAATAAACCCAGAGACAACTATTTTTGGCATTACAATTTTTTCTGTGATATATAAACCTATTAATTTTATCTTGCTTATTGCAAGAGAATTTATTTATTCTTCAAAAATGAACAATAAAAAATTAAATTTCAATGTATTTAAAATATTTTAAAAAGATAATTTATCAATTGAAAAAATAATGCTTCAAAAGAAAGGAAAACTTATGATTTTTTCATAAATATTGGCAAATTTTTTACGAAAAATTACTTTGAGCATATATATATATATATATATATTATATATATATATATACACCCACACACTTATAACATTTCGTAAGATTAAAAAAAAACATTAATTATGTGTTTTTTCTGTATTGTAAACATGTGTTAAGCTTTCAATTGTTTATTTTTTATGTCATGTTTTGTTCAAATTATTTGTATATATGCTAAAGTAATTATGCCAAAAGAAAAAAAAATATAAAAAAAAAATTCAGAGTTTTCGAAAATTCTACTTCGGGAGATTTTTTTTTCTCTGGTACCGGAAATCAACTAAAACTTCTATATAAAAATGTAAAATTGAGGTAACTGTTTTTGGTTTTTGCAGACATGCTTTAACAAAATTTATATAAGATAAATATATAAAAATACCTGATAAATTTTGATGTGCCATATGTGCACATTTCGGAAAATCATTCCTCATCAGTGACACTAGGAGCCGAAAAGTAAGAGACATGTCTTCCGTCAAAACTGCTAGATACTAACCAGATATCATTACGTAACACTTTTATTATCATTGTAGTCGTTGCTACTTCTCTTTCGTCTTTACTCGATTACATTAGTATGTTGTTTCATACAACGATCTCTCATGGATGCTACATTTTCAATATGTCTCGTGTAATTTTTTTTCTTTTATCTACTCTTTTTTGTAAAATTGTTAGTGGTATTTAAGGTAAAAAGTCGATATCCTTGTCGGTTAATGATATTTCGTGAACACGAGCCACTTTTTTTATTACAGTGAAAAATCAAGAATTAGTTTTAACGATCTTAAGAAAATACGAAATAATTACTAATGATTCAAAGATGTTATTGTCTTCGCATGTTGTAAATATCGTGCTTGACTACTAAGTTAACAAAGCTATCTATGAATTTTTATCACATGTATATAAAAATTTTAACCAGACGGTAGATTAAAGATGTAGTTTTTCATCCATTTTATATTAAGGTGGTGATATATGTAGGTATAATATGAATATGGAACATTATAATATAATAATTATAATATAATGTAGCTTATTACTGGCGCTAATATTTTTGCTGCAAGTCTAAGAATATTTTTTTGGATTATTTGCAAATTTGAATTCAGAAAGAATATCAAAGGTTTAATTACGAAAAAAGTGATATACATATACATTTTCAACAGCGTCCTTCACAGTTTACAAGTACAATACCGATATGTGTAATAAGAAGCTCCGTAAAAAGAAATATTTACCATATCATACAAGTTGATTCATTGCAAACCATTTATAGTGTCTAAGATGGTAACAACTATTTCGTTTACTTGCTTATTTAATGCGTACCCTTAAGATGCCAAAAAAACCCGCACAATTGTCTAGATTTTAAAGCACTCGATATCATTTTGTCGTTTTCATTTGTACCTAGAAGAAATAGATATTTTATAACCAATGGACTCGATGTCAATGTGTGACAAAATTGTTTGGTCGTGTTTTTCCTTTTGTAATGACCATATTGTAAGCTGTCTTTACTTGTTCAATGTACATACTGCTTAAAACTTTATATGTCCCCTATCTGTATTAGCTTGAATCGGTTCTGCGTCATATTTGGAATGATACCTCAGTTACGACATACACATATGCACATAAAACAAACGTGTTATTTTTATTTTTTTATAATGTTTACTTTTCGTATCTACACACCAATTTTCTTGTTTCTTCTTTGCATGATGCATTTTTTCACAGTTAAACAGATTGATTGAGCTTGCTCCCACAATAGGAACTTTATACAACGGAGCAAACTGCTTACAAATAAATTATTGAGTCGAGGATATTGAAACCAAAAACTTGTCAAGGCTCTCAAAAAGTTTTATGGTTGTTATAACAATATTCTTAATCAGTATGAAAAAGCTGATTCAAACGTTTTGTGGATATTTTTGACGTCCAATAGTTCCATGTTTCATTTATTGTCTCATGTGCGTGATGCCTGATGTAGCTAGCCATACAGAAGTTGCTAATCATTCTGGAGCATTCGGTTTCATTTGCCTGGTAGAAGTTTGCACGTTGATCTGACATGACCAGTTTTAACAGGTTTTGCTTTTGCTTTTGGATTTGTGACTTGAATATAAAACGAAATGTTTTTGTTTCATATTAAAATTTTATTAACTAGCTTCCATTTCATCACAGATAACCACCATAATTTGTAAAGAAATTAGATATACAATCAGCAACACAATTCTTAAAACAAAACACAAGTGAACAATTCTAAAAAAAAGTTATCGCAATTCTATTAAATTTATTATTTGTAACGACTCATACTCCAAACTTCATTCTAAAATATAATATAAACCACACCTAGTTTTTAAAATCCATTTACAGAGTTAATACAGTGATAAGATGTATTGATAATAGAAATATTTTAAATAATATAATATAATATAATATAATATAATATAATATAATATAATATAATATAATATAATGTAATGTAATGTAATGTAATGTAGTGTAGTGTGATACGATACGATACGATACGATACAATACAATGTATAATAATATAATATAATATAATATAATATAATATAATATAATATAATGTAATGTAATGTAATGTAATGTAATGTAATGTAATGTAAAGTAATGTAATGTAATGTAATGCAATACAATACAATACAATACAATATATCATTTTCCAGTTTTTTACTTGTTTAATCGGTATATAAAAATATGTTGTACAAAAAAAAACATAACGGATGAAAAAAGGGTGGTAAATAAGTAGTAAAAGTTGACAAGGAAGTATTATATTATCAAGGGGAAAATCTTAGATAAGGAGTCCGAGTACTTCATCTCAAATTGAGATTTGCGTTTTATATACAGTATCAATAATTTCCGAATACAGATAAGCGTATACGTTTTCACTCCCTTTAGTTTTTAAAGAAAGAAAACAATATTGTTAGAAAACACAATATATTGGTTTGATACGGAACAAACAAAAGATATATATTGTTAGTAAAAATACACGTTATACCAAGTTACTCAAAATGAAAAAAGGAAAAACTTAAATCCAATTGTTATTATTATTATTTTATACAAATGAAAAAAAGCTTATTGAATGCACGATTGTTTTTATTCACTGAAAACTAGTTAATTTTTATACAATATTCAAACAATATCATAAAACCAGTATATCAGAAACATGATTTAATAACTAAATTTTAATAAATCAAAAATAAATAATATGATGCGATATGGAATAAAAATGAAAAGACATAACTACATTATCATTGCTGTTATTGCATTCCTGGTTACCTCATCATCGACATTACCAGTGACAAAGTCCCGGTGTGTATGTCGATTGCGCGACAACAGAACAAGTACATAGTCTAAAATAAACACATTTAAATCTATATCGAAATATTTTAATCACAAACAAAAGTAAAAATAATTTATAAAGTATCAAAAACAATATTATATAATTGATGTAAAAAGTAGGATTTATTCTAAATGTTTATATACAATGAGACGAAAATTCTAGTAAATTACATGTAAATAGATTTTTTTTATTATTGGAATATTTCCATAGAAAATGTGAAAAAAGGTATACATAGTTTATGTATATAAAGTTAAAGATTGAAGAAGGGCGTAATTTTTATAATAAGACAAAATCAAAGTGTGTGTATGGAGGTTGTCGGATAAAAAAGAAAATATGGCAAACGAATATCGGAAATTGTTCAATTGTTAAAATGAAAGTTATATATTTATATAATAAATTATAATTCCTTTGTAAACAATCATTAAATGTTTTCAAAATAGTTTGTTGTTTTGATACCAAAAATTATTTTTCTTTTAACATAAAGTATCTGTCACACCTAAAAATAATGGTTTAGTCTTCAGATAAAATTTTTGAATTCTTGGGATTTTTGAAGATTTTTCAGTCACCTCCTGATCCTACATCGTGTAGTCTTATCTCTGCTTATATTCTCGATATGGGGCCCCTATAAGAGCATGATCTATCCTGTAGTTAAAATTTTCCATCGGGTTTTTCTCAAAAGGCATCCCTATTCCTCTCAGACCTTTGTTGGAACAGCCGGATGATCAGGTTCATTTGAAAATATTATCAGTCGACGCAATTTGAAATCTTTGCTTAAATCTTTTATTATTTATGTTTGTCAAAATATTAAATCTTTAACATCAGTCTGTCCCTTTGTTGGTGTCTCTCTTGTTGGTTCTAGAGACTGTTAATTGGCTTTTCTACTTGGCACTATCTGC